>JASDQU010306701.1:60755-111240 GCA_032191745.1 Picea mariana
AAAAAAAGATTGTTCCAAAGTTAACCTACTCCATTTTAATTTACAATTTAATAACAATCCAACTGAGTTTTGGAGAATTTAATGCTCGTTGCTTTACAGAAAACTTCCCGTATTCATCATCATACAATTGCAGTTCAGATAGATACTTCCGATTGTTCAATTGCAATGGTTTTTACTGACTTTTTTTAATATACCGGGATTTTAAATCATCCAAAATGCATTAGGAAAATTAATGAGTGAAAAGTGTGTAATATTTAATTAAATTTAAACAATAAATGATAAGCCTATGTAATATTTAATCCATTTTACTTATATTATAAAAATGTGAAAACAATTATGAAATTGAGTGAAAAGAAGATATAAGAATGTAACAATAATATTAATAGAGTGAAAATGGAATTCGTGATTTATAATAGTTGGTCAATAAAAAACAGTTTTAAATAAAAACAATTTTAAATATATGGTAAAATACCTTACTTTTCTTATAATACTTCTCAGTTTGCTGCGAAACAAAATAAAGCTTTCAAGAGTGTTTTCTTTATGCTCTCCAAAATGTTTTTATTGAAAAAAAAAGTAGAGATTAGAAAACACAAGTTCTTGAAAGCTTTATTTTGTTTCACTCCAAACGGATAAGTTATTATAAGAAAAATAAGGCATTTTGCAATATATTTAAAATTGTTTTTATTTAAAACTAGATTGTATTGACAAGCCGTTTTAAATCACTAGTTCCATTTCCATTTTCACTCTATCAATATACATTCTTATGTCTTCTTTTCACTAAATTTCATTATTGTTCTCACAATCTAAGTAAAATGGATTAAATGTTACATAGGCTTATCATTTATTGTTTAAATTTAATTAAATATTATACACCTTTCCACATTTAGATCTTTAACAAAAATATTAAATCCCTCTTTCATTTAATTAGGCCTTTCAAAAGAAAAAATAAACCATGCATTCACATTTTCGCTGCATTGAAATTTTATGATACTGTCTGAGACTTTTAATTTAACTTGTAAATGTTTGTTCAAATGTTTGGATTAAATAACAAAATCCTGTGTAATCATAATGTTAAAGCTATCATGGATAGTACAGTTAATCTATGAATCACGGAATTAAACAATAGAAATAGTCACACCTGAGATTTTTAAATGAGGAATTCTTATTCTTCGTGAAGATTTCAAAGTTTGTTTTATTTTTTATTTATGAAAAGGAGAAATTTCAGTGAAATTAGTTATTATGTTCCGTACTATCCTATACTTCCTTAGTCGAATACTCTTTACATTATTACTACGTTGCTTGTTGATTAATATAAAAATATAAAGTGGTGTTGGAGACTTTGGGATATTGTGATTGTATTGTTTAATTCCTCGATCCACAATATCTGATCACAATATCAGGATTAGTAGGTATCGTGTCACTAATTTTCAACCTGGCAGCCATTATCACTTTATCAAAGCTTCCTTTATATCAAGAAAAAAAACTTATTAAATATATCTTAATTTAAGTTTATGTGTAGATTGTGTTCATATATAACACCTTTGTCCTTTGTATGTTTCAGTACAATTTCAGATTTGTACAGTACAATTTCAAACTGTGTGCATGCTCCATGCTCCTAAATATCTTTGATGGAGACCTGTACTAGCAACAATACAAAAAAAAAATAAGGTTTTGATATCATCTATTATCAAAATCTGCAAGGAGAAATAAAGAACAGTGAAAATAATGGGTACTAATTAAACAAAGATCAGAATCTGCAAGGAGAAATAAAGAGCAGTGGAAATAATGGGTACTAATCTAAACAAAGATCAGAATCTGCAAGGAGAAATAAAGAGCAGTGGAAACCATGGGTACTAATATAAACAAAGAATAATTCACTGTTTCAAATTTTGATTTCCCTCTTTTAAATGGATGAGTAGAATTAGAGGGAAGGTTGGGGTATTTAACTGTGGCCGATTGACTCAATAAAGTTATAGTTATTTGTTTGTTAATCTAAGAGACCATTAACTCATTTTTTAAAATTTCATAAATAAGAATTAAATTCAATAAAGTAAACTTGTCTACAACATAATAGACCATTAAATCTATGTAATAATATATTGTAAAATTTCATAAATAAGAATTGAATACAATAAGGTAAACATGTGTGGAGCATAATAGTCACTTTCACATTAAACCCCATATAGGCTAAACCTGCATGCAACATAATAGATTAGCTATAGATCCATGTTACCATTGCATGCTTGTTTTTTTAGTTTTTTCAATATATTAAAGGATATAAGATCAATAAATTAACTAACCATTTATGTTATGTATTTTTCTAGTTATATATGATATTTATTGTTTTTATGCTTTTATTATATCTTCATAATTAATATTTTTATTATGTGTAATATTTTTGGTAGTGACATTATGTATTGATTGGATATTTTTTAAAAAATATTCTGGTTTTAAATATGCTTGATACATATACATCTTCACATTTCATGCTTATATTCTTACATTTAATGCTTACATTTAAATATGTCTAGTTTGTTGAAAGCAGGTGGATGCACCCGTGGACAGGGAAAACATAAGATGTGAATTTACTATTATATTTTTCCATGTAACTTGGAGTGCATAATTTCTCAGATCTTCCACTTATCTCTATATCTGTTGTTTTTTTTTGTTGTCCTATAAAAATTGATGTTCATGTGTATTTGTATAACATTTGCAATCTCACAGAAAGCAACAACATTTTGAGCTTATATTTTTCTAATGTGTATTCCCCTCTCTTCCTTCTAATAACAATCATATAATCCCCAAGGATTTGTAATTTTTGAGATACCTTTTTCAAATGCAAGCACTAGGTTAACTTCAAGGGCACTACCTTTGCATGGTTTTTGTCCCTCTACCTAATCTAGCTTTAAATTTCACTATGTGAGAATCCCACAACTATGTAATACCACCCACCCCACTAATTTAGGGATCCTCTTGAGAAACTCCATTGAAATATGCCCAAGCACCTTAGGTATCTTGAATCTTTTCTTCTTTACATCGTTTTGTTTTTTAATCATTTATCAACTTTACAATTCTTGTTGACTTGATAAACTATATTTTATAGTTATAAATATAGGAAAACCAAAAATAAACCTTTCATATTAGCTTTAAAAACTATATTTTATCACTTTAAATAGAGGAGAACCAAAAATAATTTTGAGTGTAAGATTGGACCCTTTTCACTATATTGGAGATTAGTGGCAAGGGTTTTTTATGATCTCATTAAAAGTCGATTTGCATGGTGTGCAGAATAGTCATAGAGAGTCCCTAGAAGTGTTCTACAACCATATACATAAGGTTGATGTTTTCAATATACATAAGGTTGATTTTTACCCCAAATGTTTATTTTGAATCCCATAAAATCAATTTAAACAAAAAAAACTATATTGGAGATTGGTCCTTTTCACTATATTGGAGATTTGTGGCAAGGGTTCTTTATTGTATCATTAAAAGTTCATTTGCATGGTGTGCACATTAGTCATAGAGACTCCCATGGGTGCACATTAGTCATATGTATTGATTGGATATTTAAAAAAAAATATTATGGTTTTAAATATGCTTGATACATGTGCATCCTTACATTTAATGATTGCATTTAAATATGTTGAGTTTGTTGAAAGCACGTGGATGCACCCGTGGCCAGGGATAACATAAGATGTGAATTTACTATTCTATTCCTCCATGTAACTAGCAGTGCATCAAATCTTCCACTTATCTCTATATCTGTTTTTTTTATTATCTTGTAAAAATTGACGCTGAGGTGTGTTTGTATCGACAATTTGCAATCTCATAGATAGAAACAACATTTCGAGCTTATATTTTTCTAATGTGTATTCCCCTTCTTCATTCTAATAAAAACCATAGAATCCCCAAAGATTTCTGATTTTTCAGATACATTTTTTTTTATCATTTATCAGCTTTAAAATTCTTGTTGGCTTCATAAACTATATTTAATACCTACAAATACAGGAAAACCAAAAAGAAACCTTTCATATTAGCTTTACAAACTCTATTTTATCACTTTAAATAGAGGAGAACCCAAAAGAAATTTGAGTGTAAGATTCATCTTATGGAATTGTTATTCTTCTTTATTTTACTCTGATCAATTCATACATGCAGTTATATCAAGATTCATCTTATGCAATGGTTATTCTTCCACTCCTAGTTACTGCGCAGTAGTATAGTATCAACAAAAGTAAAGTTAAGTATACCCACATACCACAGACATGATTTAACATCTAAATACACAATCAACACATAATTAGCACACACATTTAACGTGGTTCACCTAACTCTGGGCTATGTCCACAGAATGTTTGCTTCTTTATTAGATGGTTATATTTATGCTTGCACTCTACGCTACAACAGAGGATTCATAATCAATTCCCATCCCATCTACAATTCTTCTACAATGACCAGATCTCTCTATTTTGCCCGACCCCTTCCATATTTATACATGAAGGCTAGGGTTACATCCTTATGAAAACTCATTGTGAGTTGGTTACAACTCACTCTCGGTGGGTGGCAACTCATCATGAGTTGGTTACAACTCATTCTCGGTTGGTGACAACTCATCATGAGTTGGTTACAGTTCATGCTCGGTTGGTTCTTGATATTCTTGATCTTCTTGACCTTCTTTCCAATTTTGTTTCATCTGTGCTCCTTTACTGCGCACTCTGCTCCTAACTGCATATCTTCTCCATACTTAGTGTTTTTATCAAAATTACATCCCAAAATTGCATGTCCAATAGGCCCCCAACACTACTCACATGTGGCTTGTCCCGAGCCACTTAGGCCTGTTGTGTTGTGTTCCTCCATGCCTGTGTCAATATTTGGAGGGTCTCTTGTGTTGTTTGTACCTATGTTGTGATTGCGACTTCTTTTCTCAATATTTCCTCCACTACTTGTGCGATCAAGGCTGTGAGTTTTTCCTCAGTGTCCTGTGCAACTAGCATCGTGTTTCTATGTGCAGTGGCCAATTTTCTGAGTACTCTAAAGGCTTCATCTTGCAGGGGATCTATTTTCTGCACAATATTCCTTTGTTCATCTTTCATTTGTTCCACCTCACTATACAACTGTCTATTTTTTAGGATTGTTGTCATTTGTTTCGCAAGTGGGAAGGTATTAATGTGCTCCTTTGCATGGTGTGCCTTCTCCTATGTGCTCTTGATTTTATCTTCCAATACTTTCATCTCCGGGTTCATTGTAAGCTCAGTCCAAATATGTGTGATCTCATAGCACATCCTTATGCATTGATGTTCTAAGATTTTAATTTTTTCCACTGATGTTTGTGTTGTCCTTTCCCTTTATTCCCTTTCTTCAGGTGGTGCCCCTAGTACTGTGTGCACTTCCATCTCTGTGATCTTCGTACAAAGTCCTTTGATGAATTCTACAATATTTGACACTTGTTTGTCTATCGTGACCTCGACTACCATTGGTACTTCTGAGACTTCTTTGTATAACTTTTGGATTTCTGATTGGATATTTTGCACCATATGTTCAGCTTCATCCTTCTCTTTTAAGGCTTTCTCTACCTTTTCTTCAACCTCACTCTTCTCCTTGACTGTGATTTCCACTTTTTGTTCTACTGCAGACTTTTCCTATAACACAATGGTGTATTCCTTCTACAATTTTGTCTTCTCTGCCTTCACTTCGACTAATTCACTAAATGTAGTGTCGATGCGAAGTCGTAATTCTTGTGTGATACCTGTCTGCAATCCCTGTAGTGATTTTTTGGGCATTTGCGAGACAACTAGGTCCAAATGACTTAGTCCTTTTATTTGCTCCTACATTTCAGATGTGGGGAACCTGATTACCTCTATTGAGATCTCGATCACTATGCACCCCATTATCAACTATGCTAATGATGAAGTTTGTGCTTCCTCTGTTGGACCCGCTGAGGGCCCTGCATCTGAGCCTTTCTCTGGTGCTCGTCGGACTATATCCAAGAGTTTTTGTATCGTCAATAATTGATCATCTACCTTATGGTGCAATTATTCCTATTTCTTTGTGGCTTCTTTGATTATCTCTTCTGCGACATCCCTTACTTGGTAGCCAATTCTATCCATATCGTCATTGGTAAGGTTATATGTAGGTTGTTCTTTGTGGGCCTTTTCCTTCTTGCATGCAATTGGGCCTGTACCTATGTCCTTTGTTTTCTCTCTTGCCTTAGGTGTTGGTTGTTGGGTTTGTTCTGTTGCTGGTCTAGTGTCATGTGCATCTCCTATGCCATTACCTGGGTTGGTTTCCCCTGTGTCCTTGCCTTGAGTATTTTCCCCTGCATCATTTCCTTGATTGGGTTCTCAATTCATCTCGGGGACATTGAGTTGTGATGTCTTGTTGCATCTAGGTTTCTCTGTCTCGGTGTTCGTGGTAAGGACCTTCCAATATGGTTCCCAATCCTGCATGACCAACTAGGTATCTTCTTTCCTTATCTTATACTTTGTTTGGATCCATTCCTGTCTTGTATTCTTCATGGCTTTGATATGCATATGGTGTCGTTCTGCTCAGAACTGCACAAGTGTTCCATATGCTTCCACCAACTGAGGTGAAATGCACAGTGTCTTTTTAATACATCGTCGAGCCGTTTCAACATAAAGAAATAATTCTAAGTATTTTCCTTTTTGTCTCCTCTTGTTCGTTGAGTACAAAAAGTTCTAGTACTTTGTTGCTAAGCATGGATTCCCTCTCAGCCCCAAGAACTTCACATCCTTTGACTCCTCCCATGTTGTGAATGCAATCAAAATTAAAAGCCATGGATAATGAAGTCTCATGCCTTTGTCCCGTGCCTCGATGCAGTCGATGAGGAACTTGTTTAGAAGGAATGGTGCCCAACTCATCAAAGTTCTTTCCAAACACTTTTTTGTTGCAACTATCAAACCTGCTGGAACTTGGTCCTTCCTACGCTTTCGTAGTATCTTACATGCTAATTCTTGTGTCAACATTTTGATGGTTGGGCCGCATATGCTTGGAACATCCAGGCCATGCACCCCTCTAACTGTGTGAAACTTCTTTCTCATCGCCTCAGATAAGTCTCTATCATTCGTTTTGTCTACGAACAACAGAGAGGGATCTTCCCCTTATGTTGGTAACCTTGTGATTCATTCTACTAAGTCTATCTCGATGGATATTGGCCTATCCAGCCACTTGTACCCTCCATGTATGCAAGAGAGGAGCAAATTGACACATGAATTTACTCCATTGTTGTGCCCAAAGTGTGGGATGTCGAATAGGTTGAGTAGGCCTACTCGATCCAATTGTCTCTCCTAGACCATTGGAATTGGTATGCTCTGGTTTGTGGTTGGGTCTGCTTTTATCTCTAGGTAGTGGTGGGGTGTAAGTTCAGGGAACTTCACCATGTCTGTGATGTCATGGTCTGCATATTTCAGTTGGGGCACCTTTCCTAGCATATCTTCATCAATGATGAGTCCCTTTGGTATGTCTGGTGTCACCAATGTGTAGTCAACATCCTTTGGTAGTGTTACTGGTGGGGCATTGTCCTTCCTCAGCAGTATGTAGTCGCGGGGAAACCTCGGCCCCAACGATGATGCTCCTAGAGTTTCCTCAATCCCTAATTCTACTAGTGATGCTTTTGTGCGACTTTTCTTGAGTACGGTTGTTGATTCTTTCATTTGTGTGTCACACACCCTACCCCTAAGTACCTTTTTAATAGATGGGGTATAATTTTTTCACTTAACCTAATACCCATGGCCCATTAATTATTGAATTCTTTACTTTCTCTTTTCCCTATTAGAATTGGTTTAACACTAACTCAATAAATTACCCATATTATAATTATGAGTAATTATATTATAATTAACCTTAATTAAGGTATATAACTCAATTCCCCCATGCCGCATTTTCACGTAATTTAACATTTATATCTAAATATATGCATATTTATTTATTTACTAGAAAAAATGATTAATTGTATTCAACCACAAATTATCCTTTTATTAACCATATTATAATATAATTGTATTTAATTATATTATAATATGATTCATTTATATCAAAGGGGCACTTAAGATTGTTAATATCCATTAATACCTAAGCCTTCGGACTTCGGCGAAGATTCCTCATTAGGATTTTATGAACCCAAATCTCCCGAACGCCGAAATTTCGAAGAGGGTTCCACGTAGCTTATATTATAATGAAATATGATATTAATTATACTACATTATGATGTAACTAAATCACATCAAACCTTTATTATAATCAATCACATCAATATAACCTTGTTTAGTTTAATTGTGTTTAATATTCATGCAAACTTTGGAATGCAGGGAGGTAGGTTTGGGCCTTCAAACCTTTTAGCTTGTTCCCTCTATCATCCCCAAACATCCGAAGTCTTGAACTCCCGGAGCTACGAAGAGGGTTCCACTCCTACCATACCTTTGTGCAAATATTATTTATTATATTGTCATATAATATAATTAATTCCACGCTTATTATAATATTGTGATATGGGAAAATATGTTCATCCTTTGACCGTTTTTCTCTTACACTCTATCTTCCACAACATCCCGGAGTCCCGAAGCTCCGAACTCTCGAAGCCCCGAACTCTTGAAGGGTCCACACTTACATGTGACTTCACATTAAATATTAAATTAAAAAGGGTAAAGAGGGGTTGTACTTTATTACGTGCCAATATCACAATATCTCATTTAAAATATATATAATATTATATTACATGTTTTTGGAGATTGCGCCCAGGTTTACAAGGTCTCAAATATTTTATTAATATTTGAAATAAGAGAGAGAGAGAGAGAGAGAGAGAGAGAGAGAGAGAGAGAGAGAGAGAGAACTCTAGGTCAACCCCCTTCGGCTCTCCCGCACATCCTTTATACTCAATTCTCTCAGAGCTCTGGAGTCCTGAAGCTCCGAAGTGACCCCACTTTCACACATTACCACACCATTTAATATTCAATATTATAATGAAAGAAAAGATATTTAGGTCCACCCCCTTCGAATCTCCAACACCTCCTTTATACTCAATTATCCTGGAGCCCCGGAGTGTCGAAGCCCCAAAGTGGCCCCACATATACATCTTTCCACATTATTTAATATTTAAAAGGAGTTGGCTTCATTCACGTGTAACCATTTCAATAAACCTTAATATAATATAATATATTATATTATACCCTTCGAAATTTACACCCAGGTTTTAAAATTATCCAATAAATAATTTAATATTGGAAAGGAAAGAAAGATGTACAGGTCCTCACCTTCGACTATTCCTCGCAATTCTTCATTGTTTAAATAACCTGGAGTCCCAAAGTTCTAGAGGGGACTCACACATATTACAACGTAATATAAATACAATGAGTAATTTTGAATTATAATATAATAAATTGCAAATAAAGGGTTTTTATATTCAATTAGGTTAATTTGATCCCAATTAACTATAATATCATATAATTGATTATGTTTATTTTCTTTGCAATGTTTGTACAAGGAAAAGTAGGGTTTGGGTCTCCAACGATTATAGCTTGTGAGATCCATCACCCAAACATCCCGAAGCCCCGAATCTCCAAACTCCCAAATTTCCAAAGACTATGAGAAGGTTAAAGCATTCAGTCACGATTTATTCCCTATTCCCTATTCTCTTTGGTCTCAGGTCTTTTACGCTCCAGGGGATTTAACCTGCATTTTCAGAATAATAAAATAATAATAATAATAATAATAATCATATGTATATGGACATATATACATATATTTCCATAGTTTTACTCAGTTTTTGTTACCTGGACGATTTAAAGGAAAATTATTTTCTTTTACAAGATTTACTGTCTTCCAAAATTTAAGGGGATTCTTCCCAAATTTATGAGATTTAACACAATTTAAACACAAATGTTTATTTATGCCCCAAATAGAATTTTGAGAACTTTTGTTCTTTAATTCATTTAGACCAATTTCATGTTTATGTCCTAATTATTTTCCCTCAATAATTATTTATAAGGACTTTTAATTTTTTCCCATATTTGGGATTATTTCCTAAAGTCCACACAGATCTGATATCCTCTAACTTTTCTGGCAGGGGATTTGAGGACATACTAAAATGGAGCACTATTATGCAGAAAAGTTACTCTCTTTTCTTTCAGAGGTGTTATAGATATTTTTAACTGTTCAGTCATCAATTCCCAAGCATGCATTAAACTGTACAACACAGTCAACCATAACATCCACTCCCATAAATCCTATTCTAGCACACAAATAGTCAAGAGATAAGAAATTAAATCAAAAGAGATTCAACTAAGACATTCTCGTTATTTTGCTTAAATTTCTCAAGTCACTTTTGTCATAAATTAAACTTACACATTTCTTAAAACACAGTCTGTAACTTTCTCTAAACTTGACACTACAGAGATTTAACAAAAAATATACTTATCTAGGACCCAAAAAATGTTGCAACTGCTGACAGTGGTGCCCTTTTCCTCCCAATAGTAGGCACAACAACTCCTAGACTAATTTACCCCTACCCACCCCCTATTCAGGTCATGATGCTCTGTGAGAGAATCTTCCTCTTGTTCAGCAAAAACTAGGGACGAAGATCACTCTCCTCTTCCCATAGGAATTTAGCAGATCGTTTCTCTCTCTACCAAGAAAGGGGGTCTGCAATGAGTGCTTCCTCAATCACTCATCCTCTCTGCAATGCCGTTTATCAACTTGGTTAGAAAGCACTGCCCAACAATTCCCATACCTAGAAAAAATTAGTTTTTCAGTTCTCTTCAGAACTAGAGATCTATGCATGCTCTCCCTCTTCAAAAAATGGTTACCAGACTCATTCCTCTACCCCTACCCTCTCTGCCCACAATTTTTCTTTTATTTTCTGCCTTCTTTAGCACAATTTTGTGGGTCAAATCCCCCAATTCATTGGTCAGCCTAGAATCATGTAGATGGGTACTTTTTTTCCCATGCTTCTGAGGTAAGGAAGTTCTGGTACAAAACCCATTCTTGTTCATGAATGTGGGAAGCTGATATTTCAACTACCCACTTCCTCCATTAATCACAATTCTAGAAAATGCACAATTTGGATTTTTGTTGAATTTTAAATTGGCAAGGGAAATTTCCTCATTGTTTCCCTCTCATGGCATCATGACCTGTATAGGCAATCCCCCTTAGAAGTTGTCCAACATTTTTCTTTTTACATTAGTAGCATAAATATTTACACTATCGTTTTAGAAAAATATAGTTATATTTACAAGCTGGGGGATATAGTGGTATTACAATCCCCTCCCCTTTAAAGGAACGTGTTCCTCGGTATTCTTTGCATCACAACAACACCAGTCATGCATCATGCTTCAACTTCTTTAGTGACATTTCCCTTTTATCAGCTTGGTCCTTTCTGAGACTCTTGGCCTTTGTCACATGCCTACAATGATTTCAAACAACAAGCATATTAATCACAATTTCATGAAAAAACATTTTATGGATCTGCATCTAGTTGTTTGTCTTACTAACTTGCCCCATTGTTTTCCTTGACATACCCATTGTGTGCATGATCCCAACCAATAGTTTACAATAATTATTTGAAGTCTCCTCTTCCATGTGGTCACTCACCCACTAGGCCCAAGCTCATGCATCCCCTTCTTTGTTATACAGTCCCTCGGGTGAATCATCTTTCCTTGCCAAGACTTTCTCGCACAAGAAGAGTTTCAGAGACTTAATCGAGTCTTACAGTCGAGTCATCCCTCTGACTTTCTCTGTCGAGGCGTCCCTCCAACTTGTGTTACCACAACACAACATATTCTATAGTGATCATGGCTTATCACAAGGTTCTCATGTCACAACAATAACCTTCTCCATGCTTTCCATCTTGACATCCATCCTCTGTCCCCACAGGAAAAATCTTTCATCTCATCTGTATCAGTAACCATAAGATGTTATCATCAATTCCAATTTAGTTTTTTCTTTCAAACCTGTCACCCACAGATTTCCAAATTCCACATTTTTTTTTTCAAATTTGTTCCACACAGGAACTAGATTCACAAGTATGAGATATTTCTTCTCATAACAGTTTGGCTTCGTAGGCGTTGGTCTTCCTTATGGGATTTACTTATGCTTCCATATCCAACACCCTTCTTCCTGCAACTCCATCTTCACATAGCCAAACAGGTTGTTAGTTATCATGCACATTATATCTTCCAAACTGTGCATACTAAAAGTCAAATCATTTTCATCTATTCAATGATACAAAGGAAAAAGGAAATATCATTCTTTACGCATGCAACATTTCAGCTTACCAAATTTTCCAATTGCAGTTCAAATATTAAATGACTTTAATCAACGTGCCAATGTTCATGGCCACATTCCTACCCAATGCACCCTTGCATTGATTTCAATTTTTCCACACTTTATGACAAGAAATTTACCACGGTGTGTTGGAGCTCAACCAAGGATGATTTTAGGGGAGAAATTTCGCTCATGGGCAAAATTAAGTGGCCTCCAAATTTTTATTGGGCGATTTTTTGTATTATAATGTTTTTAAAAAACTTTTTTCATTTGCCCATAGTTTATTTTAAAAGAAAAATCGTATGTAGGGTTCGCCCATGTTTTTAAGAGGAAGAGAGAAGAAAAAACAAATTTAGCCCGTGAAAATTCAAGCTTCATTCTTCCGTTCTCCCAATTCTAGGAAATATGGGAATTTCTAGTAGAAGTTCACCCAATTCCAGGAAATATGGAAATTTATGGTTGAAGTTTGCCCTCCCATTTGGCTTAAATTATGGTTTAAAGTTTAATTTTCCCCCAAATTCATAATATGGGCGGTTACCATCTTGAATGATGAATCTTCTGTTCACTTGATTTCCTAAGACCAAGGGGATTTATGGGAGGGATTTGTCCCTCCCATCCAGTATAAATCATATGGGATCTACCAATATGTTCATTGGGTTCAAGTTGAATATTTTTGATGATTTTTCTCATCTCCAGATGTTCTTGAGCGTTGGGAGGGTTAACACGATTGAGCTTGAAGTTTTTTTGGTTTCTCCTGATAAGGAACATCGAACGGTGTCTTTCTTCTATTATTGCATCCTAGAATTGATTAAGCAACAATGCTGCAAGATCACCTTCATCAACTATCTTGAGGTAATTCATCTTTATCCCTTTGTTGTTTCATTTCATGACAATGGGAAATTTTTTCAACACCGCATCTGCCCATCATTTATTCAAATCCTCAGATCACTTTGGAACACTTCATTTTCTTGCAATATCGCATTTTCCACAAACCTTGATTGTTTCCTTGGTGAAATTGCTTCAGATCCCAGAACTGCTATTTCTATTGAGAAATGACATGCCATTTTCATGATATTCTTTGATTCCAAAGGAAATAGATTACATAAATATGAGGAAAGGGAAATTAGCAGAGACAATGCCTTCCTTTAACTAGATCATAGGTTCCAATATTGAAAATGAAAAGAGTTTTAGTTTGTTGTCTTATTTTTTGTTTTGCTAAAACTTCTTCTGCCAGTAGATCATGCAAATGGCTCTTCCTATATTTGATGGAAATACCACTATCAAAATTTCCAGAACTAGAGCATATAAGATTTGCAACATATTTCAAATTCTACTGAGCATGATTTGACTTATGAACCAACCACAACTCCAGTCCATGGAACTGATCCTATGCTTGGTATACTAGTTGGTGTTACCAAAATAACAATTTCAGAAGCAACTTTCTCTATTTCGGCTTTTTGTTTCTATTTTTCCATTTTTATTTCCAAAAAGGATTTTGTTTTTGGACATGGAACCGACTTCCAGGCTCAATAAGATACATAGAATTCCACATAGCTTCTAGGTAGAGACTCAATATTTCCTAAATCAATCATATCAACTAAAATTGACACTGGGATCCAATCTACAGGAGAAAGAATATTTTTCAATGTTGTTGATTGTAAATCTGGGATTTGGAAAGGAGAACAAGAGTTGACATCTTTACAAGTGATCAGGGGATCAAATTTTGCTCAAAAATTCAAAGTGCTCAGAATCACTTCAAACCGAAAAAGAGCATAGGCCTCGTCGTTGCGAACCCAACGCAACTTGTTTCATCTCAAACGGACGTTGGGAGCGAGAGATATTGCAATATGTTCAGAACGTCAAACAGGCAAAAAAGGGGACGCTAACTGTACAGTCCGTACATCCATATGTTGACGTGGCAGGGCTGTACGTCTGTATGTTGACGTGGTAGAGGTGATGTGGCTGATAGTTGATCGAATCAGAATGCGACACGTGGCATATTTTTGATCAATGGTAAGGTGCCACGTGGCACCTCGGTATTGGTTGATTGGTTTGTTTGTTAAAATATATTGGAGTCCATGGGGTTCGACCCCCGGACCTCCCCACCATAAGTGCCTTCACAAAGTCCACCCGACCAATGGACCACCGGTTACGCCTTGTTATGTATGCGAGTTATTATGTATTTAAATTTGCATATTGTAATGTTTGGCGGGGAGTCGGGACGGGGCTTAGCCTCGACCTGTGGTCATATCATTTGTTATATGTGACCACATATATATTGCACGGGGTTTTGTGTTTTCAAATATAAAGCTGCGGTTCTATTGTATACCATATGACCCTGTCATATGGCTCCGATACTATGGGTGCGTTTGGAATATTAAATATGGTTCACACGGTTGTAACCTACACGCCACTTGTAACGGCCTTATTTGCCTATAGACGGAGCCCCTTTTTACAATATGCAAGGTCATATGGAGGACCTCATGTGCCCAGGTGCTAGGCGGTTAGGGGCTGGCGCGCCCATAACCGTCCTACAGTTCGCATTGTTGGCGCAGTTGCGCCCGGTGCTGGGTTTTCACGCTTTAAATTGTGTGTGTGCTAGGTTCATGTTACAAGGGTGTGTTTTGTAGATGCAGAGACAGCAAGCTTGAAGAGGGGACTTCCAGGAGGCCTAACTTCTTCGTTTTTTGATCGATTGACGTGCCAAAAAATCCCAGCTAGGGGTTTTTGGACACTCTGAAGCCATTGGAGCAGTTTGTTGGTCAGTTTGAGCATTGTAAGGAATGTTTTTGAGCACTTTGAGCAATTAATAATAATGATCCATTGGAAGCTGGACTAGGAGATGTAGCCCAAGAGAGGGGTGAACTCCTTTATCAATTACTGTGTTTATGTGCTTATGTTCATTGATTATGCTGCTGTCTATTTGTATCCTGCATGAGTAATCCTTTAATTAACGTGTTGCAAATTTGATCCATTTGCTTTTAACTCATAAAATTTACTTGCAAATAATTTCAAGACTTTCAAGTCTTCTTCATTTTTTAGATCAACAAGTTAGAACCGAAGTAACTCTCAAATATCTAGTAGTTTCATTTTCCTGCTTCTCCGTTTGATGACTAGTTACTTCCAAATGCCCTTTATTCCACTCAGAAGACATCTTCAAATTCTTTTCGTATCTACACTTTTTCTTTGTTGTTTTATTTATCTCGCATGTTTCAACCATATCCATTTCCCTTATTGTTGATATGTCATTATTGACCTATTTCTTGTGGATTTTATCCTCTTCAGCATGCACAACTTTTGGTACCATTGGATCACTGTGATACATATTCTTATCAAGACTAACCTTTTCTAGAGTATATCCAATGAGAGGATCAACTATAGAACTTTTGCATAGCCCAATGTTTGTAATATATCTATCTCGTAAAACTACATTTGCAATAGATGGAGACATTGGAACTCTAAGGATATGCTCCACCTTTGGCGGGGCTTGGGAATCATCTATTCTTAGTGATAAAGAATTCGAAACTGGAGCACTACATGTATCATCAAATAAGAGATCAACAATATCACTGTGGATTCATTTCCAAAACTGCATTAAACTGAATAACCTCAGCCTTTTCAAAACTTTTATCTAGGAGAAACTTTCAAAGCTCCATAATGCAACACTTATCCCAATTCTATGGGCAGGGTGACCTCATCAAGAGAATCAAATATGGATGATCTAGCCAAGTAGCTTCTCCTGTTCTTGAAGCTTGGCCAAGGAGTTTTATTCTGGTATTGTTCTTATTCATGGATTTGACTTCTTGATACTTGCGTCTTGTTCATAAGCCTTGACTTTTCTATTTGACTACTGTAGAAAAGGATTATATATTTGATTCTTGTAGAATGATTAAGAGTGAGTGCACTTAAATATGATGTAGGGTTATCACTATTAAGAAAGTGAGATAACAAGCTGACATATGCTCAAAGGAAACCACCTTCAGAACTGTCCTATTGAGAAATTATGTTTGAACTATACCTCAGGATGAGCCTGTAAATCTTGTTTGCTTCAATGAATTCTTCCCTTTCCTGGAATATTCTCAAGCATGAAATTACTAAAGACCCGGAAAAATAGAAAAGTTTTCCCAAACATAGGTATATACTCCAACAATCCTTGATATGGAATTTTTTTGGAGTAGGCTGACCCTTAAATGAACACCTCACTACTTCCTCAGCCAAGGTTGGCACTTCAATCAATCACGAACTTCAGGAATCATTTTTATTTGGCTATTAACAAAGAATGGATGCACTTATTTATACTTGTTTGTTTCAATCCGAAGCTCAGGTTGGCTCCCCCTAGAGACAAACATAGGTCATCCCAAGGAAACCATTAGCCACATGTCATTTCCAACTTTTTCTTTAGGATTTAGGTCGGCCCTTAGGCTGCAAAGTGCCTTCCTTTTCTGAGTATTAGGTTGGAATGGTGTCTTATTTACTGTTTTCCTCATGTTATGGCATGAAACAAATATGGAGGAATCATGAAAAGACTCTGAAACAAATCCGACTCTACAACATATCTTAAAATAATCATTTTCTCTAGCTATTCCTAGCTATTTTAGGCTATATAAGTAGGTTCTTACAACCTAATAACAACATCCCTTTTTCCCACAAATAGACTTAGATGCTTATTTATGGTTGACAAACATCTCAACAATGTCCAACTTGTTACAACACCCAGATCTCTAATTGTGTGTGGATCTGGCTCCAAATATGCACCCAAAAGGGTACTATATGTTGTAATGTGCTCCAAAGGCTCAAATAACCTCAATGAATATGAGATACAAGGTATGTGGTGATTGGTCTTCAGGTTGAAATGTTTCATTGGAACTGACAACAGACTCAATTACAATACCAATAGTATGATAGTCCCTGGAATGACCATGTATTCAGGATGCAAAAACATTCCTTTCCCCTTGTTGTTTGAGATACTTTGTCTATGTTTAATAAAAAAAAATTAAACTCACAATGCAACACAAGATACACACTTATCTTTTGATAATGGTTGTGAAACCAACTGCTTGGGATGGACACTCCACCTAACCATAGAATTTTTGTTCCAAATCTCAACAAAAAATCACCCCCGAGCTAGGGCTAGAAATCCATAAAAGGGGGTGGTCTCTCACTATCCATTCGTATCTTAGAAAATCCCACAACCCACTGGTATTCTCCTACAACTACCCCGATTTTCCAGCAGCTCTCTTTCTCTCAACCTCCACAACCCAAGGAATGTATTGCTTCACTACTCTTAGTCCCTCGGTGTTGGAGTTACTTCACACACACCTAGGATTTCTTTTTCCTAAGTTTTTTCCTTGTTTATTAGTCATAATTAGTCATTATCTAGTCTTCTATATTTTAGGGTAGAATATTCCACCTGGAGAATATTCTCTTTTAGTTGACACTTCAGTTTGACTAGTTGAGTTGAGTTTAGATGTTGCATTGGTTTTGTCACCATGAAACATTAGGATCATCACCATGATAATTCTACCTTGCCTTGGTATCATCACCAAACTGGCACATTACCCTTGATTCCCTAATTTAACTCCTCACTACTCTCTGTTCATTCAATGAACTGAAGACTAGTTGGCTAGTTAACTCAACTAGGTGGCAGTTCACTCTTGTAACTTTCTGAGAGACTAGATTAGGTGGCAGTTCACTCCCATAACTATTGGTGTGTGTCCAAATCACTCTAGACCACCACTATGGTGCATTGGTTCTCTTCTAGTGCACACTCATTGAGTTATACAGAGTATATCATGTGTAAATTATTCATTATTCATAATAGTTAATGAGAATTCTTTCATTCTTTCTCTCCTTCTTCTTCTTTCTCCTTTTCTCTCTACAAATGTGTGTATTATTGTTTAGATATATATATTATGTGTAGGTTCAACAAATTTACATGGTATTAGAGCCGACAGACTGCTAAGCAAAAGCTACACCAAATATTTTGCAGGTACAAAAGATTGAAGACAACGGAAAGATGGAATTCCAAAAAGAATTCATTATTACACCTTACAACTATTTTGCATGGAAGGAGAAAATATCCATACATCTCTGAACCAGATGGTTGTACAGGTTAAATTTGAATACAGATACAGAACTGACATCAGTCATATAAAAATCCAAGTACTTAAATCACATGAATGAGGCACTCAGAACAATTTGCAGTGTTATTTCTCCCGATCTCCTTTTTCACATATCTTCATGTAAGACTCCCAATGAATCCTGGACATCCTTGGAAGGGATATTTGGAAAACAGAATTAGATGAGGGGACACATGCTGGAGTTGGAGCTACTCACATTGGATCCAAAAATCTTCGAAAATATCCAAGATTTCTTTACAAATTCAAGGATTTACTGTCGCAACTCAAAGCTTGCGGGGTTGATAAATCGAAGGAGGAGAAACAAATGGTTCTCACCATTATCTCCAAGATTGGTCCTGAATTCTATGTATTCATATCCACATTCCATTCTGTCAGATTCGCCTCTGGAGCCAACTGGAAGATGCCTTCTCTTGAGGACTTTATCGAATCCCTGACACAAGAGAAAACCAAGCTCATCAACATGGGAACAATCAAAGGACCAAAGGCACATGCACTCACTGTGAAATATGGAAGCCACAAATATCATAAATATAAAGATAAATATAAATGGAAATCTCATGCACATCCGAAGAAGGAAGGGTACACAAAACCTTTCACTGATGCCTCTAGATCCAAAGGAGTAAAGGGAAAAAAAGGGGATAAATGCACGTCCTATCACAAAGGATTCCATTCGGAATATGCATGCATGCAAAAGAAAATAGATCTGATGTCTCAAATACTTCAGCAAAACAACCTTGGAGATCACATCCCCAAGGGTGCCAAGAAGAAGAAGCCAGAAGATCCAAATTCCAAGAAAGACAATTCTAGCCATGCCTTGATTGCCATCAATTCCTCTCCTAATGCTTGGATCATAGATTCGGGAGCATCACATCACATGGCTACCTCAAAAGTATTATATTTTTGATTGGATGCATGCAAAGTTCCTCCTATTCTAATGGGGGACAACTCTTCTGTCGAAGTCACTGACAAAGGAAGGATTGAACTCAACAATGGAAGCTTCAAGAATGTGTTTCACATTCCCAAACTTTCCGTCAACCTTATCTCTGTGTATCAGATGAAAAATTCCGGCACCAGAAAGAAATTCATGTTCAGACCAAATTCCATGGAAATCTACGACATGAAAACCAACTCCAGGGTTTCTACCAGTGAGGTAAATCATCAGTGTAGATTGTATACATTTTCTGAATTCATTGAACCTAATTCTACTTTACTGCTTACTCATGCTGATGAAATTAGTAGGATATGGCACGAAAGGTTTGGACATTTGAATTTCAGATACATGCAATATATTAGCAAGAAAATATTGGTTGATGGTCTACCAGACATCCATTTCTCCAAGGGAGTGTTTGAGGGATGTGTTCTTGGAAAACACCTTCAAAAGAAATTTGACAAAGGAAAGTCTTAGCAAGCTTCTACACCTTTAGATCTGATCCACAGTGACCTTATGGGTCCTTTTCCGCATCCATCCATCAACAAAGAGAGGTTTCTTCTCATTTTTGTTGATGATTTCTCACGTTTTACATGGATCTACTTTCTTAGGAAAAAATCTGAGGTATTTCAACACCTCAAAGATTTCAAAGCCTTGGTTGAGACACAGTCCAGAAAGAAGATCAAAGTCCTCCTAACTGATAATGGGGGAGAGTATGTGAATCATGAGATCCAAAATATTTTCCATGAGGCAAGGATTCAATTGCAACATACAGTTCCCTATACTCTGCAGCAAAACGAAGTTGCTGAGCTAAAAAATAGATCTGTAAAGGAGATGGCATCTTGCATGCTGCATGCAAAGTCACTACCATAGAGACTATGGGATGAAGCACCTAACTGTGCAACATACATCCAAAAAATATCTCCCCATGGATATGTCAAGGATAAGACCCCCTATGAGGCTTGGAGTGGCCTCAAACTGGGAGTGACCCACTTTCACATTTTCGGTTCACGTGCATGGGCCGGGATTCCCTCTGAAAAGAAAAAGGCACTTGATCCACAGAGTAATGAGTGAATTTTTTTTGGATACCTTGATGGTGTGAAGGGATATAGGCTTATTGATCTTTCCTTGGACCAGCTCATCATTGAGTGAAGTGTCCAATTCGAGGAAAGTGTCTCGCATGTACCTCAGCAGTCGCATGAAGACACCTTCACTCTTCCACCTGTCTGAGATGATGAGTATGCACATGCCAACTCTTCTTCAGATGAGAGTTCTGATTCATAGGACTCAGATGATTCATATTTAGAGTCAGTACAGTCAGATGCAGAGTCAGAGGGCCCAAGTGGGAACATACTACTCTTCAGGCTGTAGGAGATCTCGTTGGTGATCCAGCCAATACTAGGAGGAATCGATCTGATTTTGAGGAGCCTCCTGTTGCACTCACTTCCAATGAACCATTTCCCTCTAAGAATATTTTCTTGGTTCAGTCTTCAGATCCACAGTCTTATGGCGAGGTTGTTGGATATCCCTTTTGGGAATTCGCAATGTAGGAGGAGTACAACTCCCTCCTCGAGAACCAGACTTTGGATTTAGTTCCCCTTCCTTCTGGGAGGAAACTTGTCATATGCAAATGGGTCTATAGGACCAAGAGCGCAGCGGATGGACATATTAGCAGATACAAAGCCAGGCTTTTCACCGAAGGCTTTCAACAGGTTCATGGTATTGACTATGATGAGACCTTCGCTCCAGTAGTGAATATGGATTCCATACTATTGGCACTTGCCATTGCGACAACCAAGGGATGGAAATTTCATCAGATGGACATGAAGAATGCATTTCTTCACGGTGATCTCTCTGAGGAGATCTATATGGAGCAGCCCCAGGGATTTATGCAGGACTCATCTTTGGTCTGTCGACTGAAGAAGTCACTTTATGGCCTCAAGTAGGCTCTGAGGGCATGGTATGCCAATATGGATTCCTACCTGCTGTCACAGAACTTTGTACATTGTAAATCAGACCCGAATGTCTACATGCTTAGGATGACTAATTCACTTCTACTTTTAGTTCTATATGTCGATGATTTGTTGATCACCAGGTGTTCGACTTCAGCAATTGTTGCAGTCAAGATTATTCTACATGACATGTTTTTGATGACAGACATGGGTCCGCTACATTTCTTCCTTGGACTCGAGATCAGTCAGGATGCATTAGGCATCAAACTGTCTCAGGCCAAGTATGCACGGGATCTCCTTGATAGATTTCACATGACAGACTGCAAGTTTGCTCCAAATCCTTTCCTATTAGGAGTCAAAATTGAGGATGGCGGGGAGACTCCACTGGTTGACAACATACTGTACAGATAGCTAGTGGGGAGCTTGTTGTATCTCACACACTCCAGACCAAACCTCTCATATTCAGTTGGCGCAATTTCCAGGTTCATGCAAGAGCTACATGATCTACATTGGAAAGTTGTAAAGCATATCCTTCGATACGTATAGGGCACCATCACCTTTTGGATTCATTATGAAACAAACTCTACATTAGATCTCATTGGGTTTACTGATTTCAACTGGGCTGGCGATAGCAATGATCGCAAGTCCACATCTAGTTACTCACTCAGTCTTGGTTCCGGGCCTATCTGTTGGTCGAGCAAGAAGAAAGATACCATTTCATTATCTTTAGCCGAGGCATAGTGCAGAGGGGTATTTAACATAACCATTCAGGCTATGTGGCTACAACATTTTTCTCACCGAGTTGGGCATTTAGTTTCATCGACCGATGGTCATCTGGTGTGACAACCATAGAAATCTAAAGTTCTATAGAGATCCAGTTCAGAGGCAACAAAAGAAGCACATCGAGATCCACATGCACTACATCCGGGACTTAGTACACGAGGGGATCACCAACTTACAGTTCTGTCCTTCAACAAAAAAAACAACAAACATCTTCACCAAGACCTTCACTGAGAAAAAGTTTCATTCTCTGCAAGGTCATCTTGGAGTGAAGGAAACAATTGCCTAGCAATTGTAATTCTTCTTTTCACATACATTGTACCTTGAGGGGGGGGTTTCCCATGAGGTTTTCCCTCTTTCCTCACTTTATTTCAGTGTATCTTTTGTATTTGGGTACCTAACATGGCCTCGTTGTCGGGACCCATTCTTTATTTTCACCATAGTGATGTTCAGGGGGGGTGTTGGAGTTACTTCACACACACCTAGGATTTCTTTTTCCTAAGATTTTCCTTGTTTATTATTCATAATTAGTCATTATCCAGTCTCCTATATTTTAGGGTAGAATATTGCACCTGGAGAATATTCTCTTTCAATTGACACTTCAGTTTGACTAGTTAAGTTGAGTTTAGATGTTGCATTGGTTTTGTCACCATGTTAATTTGAAATTGCCTTGGTATCATCACCATACTGGTACATTATCCCTGATTCCTTGATTTAACTCCTCACTACTCTTTGTTCAGTCAGTTAACTGAAGACTAGTTGACTAGTTAACTTAACTAGGTGGCAGTTCACTCCCATAACCGCCTGAGAGACTAAACTAGGTGGAAGTTCACTCCAGTAACTTTTGATGTGTGTCTAGATCACTCTAGACCACCACTATGGTGCATTGGTTCTCTTCTAGTGCACACTTATTGAGTTATATAGAGTATATCATGTGTAAATTATTCATTATTCATAACGGTTAATGAGAATTCTTTCATTCTTTCTCTCCTTCTTCTTCTTTCTCCTTTTCTCTCTACAAATGTGTGTATTATTGTTTAGCTAGATCTATTATGTGAAGGTTCAACACATTTACACTCGGGAGTCCCATTCATTTATTAGGGTCTCTCTGGCACAAGTAACCATGAATCTCTCTATTGGGAAACTCAAGGGAGCTCACTGCTAGGAAAACTACCAGGAAAAGTAGTAAAAAACACTCGTTTTTATAGTGAAATTCACACAGGATTTCAATCTTCAGTCCTAAAAACTTGTCTCTTCAGTCTTCTTCTCCAAATATGATCCCAAATTCTCTCTCCATGGTTTCTCCAGCTCCAAGCTCTTCTTCCCTGCTCTCTGCTTGTTGTTCATTCAAAAACATTAACTATCTAAAACTGTTGTAACTTTCCATACGAATTTCCTCTCCTTTGGATTGCTTTCTTAACTTACAGTCTTCCCCAAGTTGATTGTAATAAGCCCCATGATCCAAATAATTATGGGATGTGACTTGTCACACCCAACCTCTTACATGCATTCAATGATTGGCTTTCGTAATACTCAACAACAAAATAGAAGGTTCGTATACCAATCGAAAATTTAGGAAGTGGGTTGAATTAATAGACATGGGTAATTCCCCCTTGGACCCCTGTTACAGATTTTCTCAGACCCTCCCCTTTCTTGAGGATTAGTCATCCCCCATTTCTATCCATGCCCCCTTAGTAGCTGGCATCATATTTTATTTTTATTTTCCTTGGAAAAAATCGTAATTCTATTCATCCAAAGAGAACGAAATTGCATTATGTAGGTGCCAAAATCACGACCCAATACTGGGTAGAAAATCCCAAAGGGACACAAAGTAGCTGGCTGGAGAGCCAAAAAGAAGAAAAAACAAGAGTTGATAGAAACTCCTAATAGACCGAAAACTCGGTACAAGAGATCCCATCAAAGAATAATACTCCAAACAGAAAATCCAAACAAACCCTGGATGTCGGATGGACTAGGTCAGAGAGGTATGAAAACCTCCACATTAGCATAACCATAAGTCAACCACGTCGATGAAAACCCCACCCAGCAACAAAAAGACCCCGAACTTCACGCCCATTCCATGGACCTCAAAGTGATGAAGACACACCGCACGCCCAAGGATAGGACCTCAAAGTTCTGACAATACCTTCGCCAGATAGCAAAAACATCAATAACCACCTATGGGAGCAAGATATGAGCATACATCAGACCCTGAGAAAACTGAAGATGCCAGAGGGATTGACCGAAAAATGGAGCAATATAAATCAAAGACCTCACAAGGAGAAAACAATATGAGAAAACCCAGGCTTCACCCTCGTAGGAGCACCCAAAAATCCAGACTGCAACTCATAACCAGAACCAAATCCACACCCATATCTAGCATCCACGAATCTACAATGCAAGTAGAGGGTGCTAGCATCGAATATATTAAGACCCAGCCACACAAGGAGATGGGATCGATCGCCATCTGAGACTGCATCTATTCGGAGTGTAACCACCACCATCAGGAGCCAACCCACCACGCGAGGATCCTAGAGAGTCCAGCCGAGATAAGGTAGCAGCAAATGGCAGTCCACCACTGGGAGACAACTTGCTGCATGAGGAGCCTCGAGAGTCCATCCAGGAGAAGGCAACAACGAATGGAAGAAATGAGAGACGACGTAGGAAGAGATATGATTGGGAGTAGACGGTTGCATTTGGTTGAGAGAGAGACTTTGTCGGGAGAGAGCTATGCGAAAAGGGTGCTTGCGGCTAGGGTTTCCCCCAACCATAGAGCCCAATCATCTACCAATGTTTTTCATCTGCAACAAACTATGTGGCATCACATTTTATTATTAAAACTTAGAAATAAAATTTTCATATACATTGTTGGTTGTGGCCACATAATATATCTACATTAAGAATTTATTAAAATGGGGATTATAGTGGGGATGTTACATTCCCCCTCCCCTACAATTGTATGTCGTCCTCGGTGCACACTATGTCAATATACATGCACAAATTTACATCATAATACTAAGAAATAAAAAATTCTACAATTTCACAACTCCAACAACAATTCCAACCAAAATATCCTATTCCTCTCAAACCACTGACCTAACGAATGTACCCCCCTAAATTTTCTTAGTCCATTGGGTTGTACCAATCATTTTTCAGGACCTCCAGTGTAGGTTTGCTAGGACTCTAAGTTTGTGGGTATTCTTCCCTCATGTTTTCATCACGCTCCCATGTAGCATCTTCAAGACTGTAGCAGGTCCATTGAACCTTTACCATCCCTATGGATTTGTTCCAAAGAAATTTGAATTTCCGGTTCAGGATGTGTATTGTTCCACCTAGAAATCCTCTTCATGTTCCACCTGGATCACAGTCCAATCAATTATGTGGTTAGGGTCAGGAAAATATTTCTTTAATAATGACATATGAAATACATTATGCACTCTCATGGATGTAGCCAATGATAGCATGTATGCAACTGCCCCTATCTTTTCTAAGATCTCAAAAGGTCCAAAATATCTTGCTACCAACTTTGGGCAACTTCTTAATCTTAGTGAACTTCTCTTTGCTTTCACTTTTAAAAATACATGCTTTACCACTTTAAAATATTCGAAAACTCTATTCTTTTTTGCATGAATTTTATTCCTATCCTCAACAACCTTTAAATTCTTCTTGATCTTTTCCATTTTCTCTTCCATTTCCTTCAACAAAGCTGGCCCAATAACTGCTCTATCTGCTGGATTATCCCAACTCACTGGTGTGTTACATTTCCTTCCATACAATTCTTCAAATGGACTCATTTTTAATGAAGCTTAATACCCCTTTTTGTAAGAAAGTTCAACTAAATGCATACAATCTTCCCACTTTGATGGATGATTTATCACATACATTTTAAGCATGTCCTCAATCATTATATTAGTTCTCTTTGTTTTTCTATCTGACTCTGGGTGATACATTGTATAGAGATTTAGATTTTTCCCAAAGCCTTTGAACAAACCTTTCCAAAAATTAGATGTGAATTTTGGATCTCAGTCTGAAACTATTGTCTTAGGGACTCCATGTAACCTAGCAACTTATTTCATGTAGATATCTGCAATATTTGTTGTCTTATGTGTAGTCTCAATAGGAATACAATGTGTTGCCTTAGTTAACTTATCCACCACCACCATGATGGCATCATGCTTCTTCATTGTTTTGGGTAGCTTAGTAATAAAATCCATTGTGACTAATTCCCACTTCCATTATGAAATGGGAAATGGTTGCAATAACCCAACTAGATGTCTATGCGCATTCTTCACCTTCTGGCACTCTAGACATCTGTTTATGTATTCAACCACTTCTTTCTTCATTCCTAGCCAAAACTATCGGCTTCTTAGAGTTGCAATTGTTTTCTGATATCCTGGGTGCCTAACATATGGCACATTATACATTTCCCTCATCATTGTATTTTCCAGATCACTAGAATTTGGCACATATATTTTTCCTCTATACGTGAGTATTCCCTCCTCTTGCAGCTCATAATATTTAAATTTCTTTTGTAAATTTCCTTGTCGTAACATTTCTTTTATTTTCAAATATTGAAAATCTCAATTTGATGTTGCAATAAATTTTATATTTCAGATCAATCCTGAACATGTTAATGGATTCAATATGCATTTCATGATCTCTCCTGCCGAGTGCATCAACCACTTGATTTTCCTTGACTTTTATATGCTTAATTTCAAAGTCATATTCACTAAGGAATTCCATTCATCTAGTTTGTTTAAAATTTAATGTGAGATGTCCAAATAAATGTTTTAAACCATAGTGGTCTATCCTTAGCTCAAATTTCCTCCCCATGAGGCAGTGTCTCCACATTTTTAATGCATGAGTAATGGCTACAAATTATAAATCATGGGTAGCATAATTCCAGAGCATGGGTAGAATAATTCCTTTCATGTTCTTTTAATTTTCGGGACTCATAGCATACCACATGATATTTTTGTGTGAGGACTCCACCAATCCCTTCATTACACACCTCTATGTATAGAACAAAGTATTCATCTGGATCTGCAATCTTCGATATTGGTTCACTTTTAAAAATATCTTTCAGCTGCTGAAAAAATTCTTCACACTTGGAATTCCATTCAAATTTCACTCCCTTCTTTTGCAAAGAAGTGATTGGACTTGCAATATTTGAGAACACTTTTATGAATATTCAGTAATACCCTGCAAGACCCATGAATGATCTTATGTCCGTGACATTTCTTGGCATCAACCATACTCTAATGGCCTCTATCTTCTCGGGATCAACTGTTATCCCTTCTACTAAAATTATATGCCCCAAGTAATGAATACGTTTCTGATAAAAGATGCACTTACTTAGCTTGGCATACAATTTATGCTCTCTTAAAACTTGCAAAACCATTCTTAAATTTTTCTTATGTTCCTCCTCTGTCTTTGAGTAAATGAGTATATCATCTAGGAACAAAATTACAAACTTGTCTAGGTATTCCCTGAACACTCCATTCATTAGGCACATAAAAATAGTTGGGGCATTTGATAGCCCAAATGACACTATTGTGAATTCATAATGCCCATATCTTGTCTTGAATGTTATCTTGCTAATATCTTCCTCCTTTATTCTCACTTGATGATAACCTTAACTCAAGTCGATCTTGGAAAAGATTCTTCCACCTTTCAACTGATCAAATAAATAATCAATCATTAGTAAATAATATTTGTTCTTTGTGGTGACCTTATTCAATTGTCTGAAATCAATACACAGCCTTAAGGTTCTATCTTTCTTCTTCACAAAAATAACTAGGGCACCCCAAGGTGACACACTTGGTCATATATACCCCAAGGTGATACTAGGGTAGCTCCTGGTAATAAATCAATATAGAAATCAATGTCTCTCTTTGGTGTAAGTCATGGGATTTCTCCAAAAACATCTTCAAAATCCCTCAAAACATCACGGTCTTCAATACTTGGCTCTTTATCTTTTGCCACCTCTTCCATATAGGCTGCAAGAATATAACATCCCTTCCTAAAACTCTTTTTCAACTGTATAGCTGAAATTTCTCTAACAACTACAGCTCTCGGAATGCTTTGAACCTTGTCTTGCATCGCTTCTTCATCAAGAGATGTAATTGTCTTTTTGTAACAGTCTAGGACAACATGGTGTTTTTCCAACCAATCCATGTCAATTAGACAATCATGTGAGCTCAATGGTATGATGTGCATATCTACCTTTGTGTCCATTCCATTCATGTCTATTGGACAATATTTAACCAGATCACTAATTATCCTCTTATCCCCTATTGCTAACTGAACTAACCAAGATTTTTTATGTTTACTCCTTTGCAAGTGAAATATTTCAACAATGTTAGAGTTTGTGTAACTATGGCTAGCTCTAGAATCAATTAAAATTTCTATGGAATGGTTATCAATCTTAACTTTGACTTCAATCATGGGGGATTGATATTTTTCTTGCTTGTTGTCCAAGGCTGCATAAATCCTTGGCATGTTTCCTCCCATATCTTCCATTGTTTCATCCTCCTGAATGTTGTGGACAATCTTCATTCTTTCTCCTTTATGAGGGAATTCCCTATATAAGTAATTTCCCTCACTTCCCCAACATTGTACAGGTTGTTGCCTTGGCCTTTTCCCAAATGAATTTGTAGTCTTGTGCTAATTTTGGGTTGAATGACCTTGCTTTGCTTGAGAGTTGTTCTTGAAAGAGGGTTCCTTAAAACCTTTTTGCATATGATCCTTCTTTTCTTTCATCTTTTCATTCCAAGATTTTTGGAAAATTGGCCTTCCTCTACTCTACTCATAAATATGATTTTCTCTCCTTATGGATTCCTCCAAAGTCCTAGGGTTATCATATTGTATATTGTCACTGTAGAAAGAAGGTAACCCACTCAAAAATCTTTGTATTTTGACCTTCTCATTTCTTATGAAGCCAACATATTTCATCAATTCAAAGAACCTCTTCTCATATTCATCCATTGTCATGCTTCACAACTTGAGTTCAAAGGAATCTTTCATATTCCTTTCATAGTAATGCTCAAAAAAATATTTCTCTTGGAAATAACCTTTGAACTGCCTCCATGAAATCTTCTCCTCATCAAGGTTCTTGGCTTGCTTAAGGTGATCCCACCACATGGATGCCTTTCCTTGCAAGTGGTAGATTACATTTCTAGCTACTACCCTTGTGGGGTAATCATGCAACTGGAAACATTTCTTCATTTCCAACAACCATGCCTCGACATTTTCTCATTTCCTGTGATCACCATTGAAAATTCATGGTTTGATTTTCATGAATTCACCTTGCAATATGTCCACCTTAGGCCTTATTCTCTTCCTCCTAATAGGAGACACACTTGAGCTACTCCTTGGCCTTGAACTTTCATAAGTTCTTCTAGTGTATTTCCTTGAAGAATGATGGCATCTTCTCATTCTTCTTGATTTCTTGTCATTCCCATGATCATCCTTTCTGCTATGAGATATGGATGTGATCACTTGTCTAGCACAAGTTGCTTTCTTTGTGCTCAAGTCTTTGTTGTATTTCCTATGCAAAATATTTAGACTCTAAAATATCTCTTCCTAAACCTTCATAATCCTTTCATTATCTTCCCTATAACTCTGCACTTCTCTATGCAGGCTTCTCATAGTTACAAGCTCTTTCCTTCCTCTTCTCCCATTAGACTCTGTCTCAGTATTTCCCATGCTGACATTCAGACCTCTAACCTACTCCTCATGGTTGTAATATCCCTAGGAATATTATATAACACCATTTCCCATATAAGAACCAAATTTGCTTTCCTGTACCTCTAATTTTGCAAGAAATGTTCATGTAATAATTATTGTTAGCACATGCATACTATAAAGCATTTTATTAACTAGATTAGATGTTATCCTTCATCTCAATTTATAAAGAAAACAATGCACTAATTCAAAATATGATTCCTTAGATACATTCGTCTCTAAAACAAATCTCCAACCATTGTACTCATGCCTCAATTTGAGTTTTGAGCGAAAAGTTATAACATTCACAAGTTGTAATTTCCACTCACTTACTATTGCAGAATTTACTTTATTACTTCCTAATAAAATTTTAGTGCCCAATTCAAAATTCTGGGTGGAATATGTCTTCTCCTCCTCAATACTTCTCCAGTGACTATTTGTTTTCTCAAATATGAGCTCAAAGTTGAAAGTTATGGTCCAAATAAGTTTAGACTATTTTTCCCATTTTATAATTGTATGTTATAGGTGTCTTATTTATCTTCTTGCACATTTTTACATACATAGATTCCAAATATAGCTCCATGGATGGCTTCTATGGTTCATAATGTTTCCATAGACTGCTTCTATGCCCCAAAAAAACTTATGAGCAATGATTTATGCCCTATGGAAGTAAATTGGTGCCAAACTTTTACCTTAACTGTTGCAGCTATAACTTTCTCATATGAACTTAATTTTGTGCCCAGAGTAGCTTGTTGGAAAACTCTCTTTGAGTTATTTTATTTGAGTAACAGAGACAAGGTGTACCAATGGTACACCCTTTTCTCTTAAAAAATGACTAGTTAAAAAACTCATTTAGGGCCTAATTTTTTTCAAATTTCATAGAAAATTGATTGTTTTACTGTTATAACAATGTTTTAATTTTAGTAGTTGATCTCGAATCAGAGAAAATCTCAGCCATTGATCTAAACTATATCAACGATTGATGTTTTTCTTTAGGAACATGCAACAACATACCAAAACTGTCGACCCAACCATTGGCCATTGGCCCTTTCTTTTGGAAACCGACTTACAAGACACCACTAAACCAATCAACCTAACCATCGGCCATCGACCATACAAATGAAACACTTTACCAATTCATATGACCTAATCATTGACCATTTATGTTGGGATACAAAATACTTCACCAATCTGGCTAACCCGATCATCGACCATCGAATATTTCTTGATCGATGTGGTAATTGTTGATGTGCCCTGACATGTGGATGTTGACATGACATGACACACCATCCTCATATTTTCTTCAATGATGATCGACAGTTTCCCTTGGGTGACCCAAACACATCGTTGAATTGGCCAACCCGATTATTGACCATCGATTCATCAAACTTCTCCCAACTCTACAATGGCCATTAAAACATGAAATTTCACTTCCAAGTCGAATTTTAACTTTGCAAATCTGCAGATTGACGTCATTGATCAAAACTAAGAGAGTTTTGAGGCAATTTCAAACTAAATGGTTTATAAATTTGGGGATTTCACTCTGAAATTCATTGGTTTCCCTAAATTAGTCACAGAACAAGTCTGTAACAACAAATTTTTACCAAATTCGCATTGGTTCTTGGCCCATACGAATCCAGTGTTGAAGTAGAATCTCTGATACCAATTTTTAGTGAAACCCAACCTAGTTGGCGTCCATTACATACATAATTACACGTAAAATGAAATTTTTCTGCTAACTAATTTCCTATAGTTACCATCTACAAATTACACACATATTTAACTACTGTCTAATACCATTAAATAAATACATATACACCATGCTAAAAATGGCATGAATGCAGTTTAAATAACTCAACACAACAACATATAAATCATTCTCAAACATAGAGCTAATACACAACAATTAAACTCATAATGCAACCAACTACTTGGGACAGATGTTCAACCCAACCATAGAATTGTTGTTCCAAATTTCAACAACAAGTCACCCCCGATCTGGGGCTATGTTGATGGGGCCTAAATCCCTTTAACTCAACAACAGGAACCAAGCCCGCCACTGAGGCCCAATTAGACTTTGCAACCTTTAATGGTAGAATGGTTCTCTAGATCTTATGATCAGGTCGAAATAATCGATGGGCTTTACGTTTTCTTGTGAAGGATTTCTCCTCCAGTTCATACGTTCTTGTTTTTGTGTTTTTCTCTTAGGTAGGACTAATATAAGATAAAGATGATATAAACCAACTAGTTAACAAAGTGGGAACAAACTAAACTACTGGAGAAGAGGCTGAGCTTGGGATAAACCGTTATTCTAGCATGCAGGCAATGATCGTATACCACAGGCCTGGTACTAATACGTTAACCATGTGAATATTCCAATTACTGACTGAGATACAAATTATTAGAAGAAAACATGCATGTGATAAACGCTGGCAAGAAAAGTAATTCACTGAAGTCTAATCATCAATCACATAATAACACAAAGATTCATTTTTATCATAGAAAGAACTGTAAAACATTGCATCAGATAACTTATCAATAGATTTAATAGCTCTTACTCATTATTGCATCCATTCATGAGACGGAATATGAAATAGGTCTTCTCCACATCCAATCATACACGCATTTGATGAAAACATAAACTTGTCTCTGGTCCAAAAGGACTTCTCAATTAAAGACAGCTCTGAAATAGTTCTGAACAAAACCAAAAATGAGAGTTTCTTGCAACAACCATCGACCTTTAACTAATCATTTGATGCCCTTATTTATAACATAAAATTAACTAAAAATAACAACTAAAGTGCAGATAAGAAAAGCAAAATTCACCACGTGGTGTTCTCTCCTATGAGTTTTTCTGTGAGTCATCTCAAGATATCACTCAAGAGGGTGACTCCTCTCGTACTCCGACCACTTGATGAACAGATCCTCGCAGGTGTTGGTGTATGGGAATATATGTTGTTCCATTGTGGCCGAGTAAATCTCTCTAATCTCTACCGCATGTGCCTGATACTTGACTATCCTAGCACTTAACTGTTGCAGCACATCTCGAGCTTTGATCAGGTGTTCCATAAACTGTCGCACCAGACTTGGAGTTGTGTCTATCACCTTTGCTAGTTCTTCGGCCTAGGATGAATTTTTCTCGATGTGCGATTTGACTATGTTGCGCAAGTCGACGAAGTCAACGGGTGTACCAAACTCGGGGAGTCTGATATCCTCCATTGCCTTCTTGATTTTGACCTAGCTCTTCTCACACTTGACCTATCTTCCTGAATCTCCCGATGAGGCTCTCGCACCATGTTTTCCCAATACTCGAGGGCATATTTCCTACATTAAAGAATGAATTCCTTTAGAGACTGCGTATAGAGAAACATTGGGTAAAATATATGTATGAAGTGTAAGCATGAAAAATCCAGACTGGTACATACCTGTAAATCTTTCTAAACTTTGTAGTTTGATACTCACAGGATCTCAAAAGCTTTTGAATTGCTTGTCTCTCTCCTATGGATGATTTGAAACTCCTTTACACACAGAATGGTCTCATTTACAATGGCCCAAGATAATTTAAATAGGGAAAACTTACCGGTCGTATCAACCAATCAATTCGGGTGATGATCAATGAAATTCAAACAAATCTACCACTGCATCTCTGCAATTTAATTCATCGTGGGTTGATGGCAGAGGTGCATAGGTTGATGTGTTCTATCGGTAAATTCAAACGGTCCTTTTGATTTGCGCACGAAGTAGCAACTAATGCGATATTTGGAATTAATTAGTCCCTTAAATGCTTTGAATCTAAATGTATCTAGCACTAAAACGTCCCATCGTGTCATTTTCCTAGTGGGCAGATCGGGGATCAGCAATGTATTATGGGTGTTTTCTTTGATAACCTTCTGCGAAAAAGCTCTGATGTCGATTGACTTCATCGTATGGTGATGAAGTGGAAAAATTGGCTTGGGACACGTGGCAATGAGGACCGATGACTTAACTCATGAGTATTAGTCGGAGTCAGGACTTTCCTCCAATTGTGCATTCTTAAACTAAACCTGGGATCACTGATGCCGAAAAGCTGTCGGGGATCGACGATCGGGGATAAACCTAACGTGTATTTTCCTTTGGGTTAGCGTATTAAAAAAACTATCGATGTCAAAATGATTCGGGAATCAATGGTTGGGGAAAATTCCTTGGCGTGGTCACAATGTTTGTCGTGATTCGGTTTTCTCTGATTTCGACAAGTGCATCGGGTATCAGTTTTCGACAATATCGTTTCCTTTCCTTTTAATCGTTACTCCCTTCGGCTTTTACCGATGTCGAAGGGGATCGATTGTCGATGATATCCATATGTGATACTTTTCATCAAAAAAAAACTTCCTTTCTCCGATACCGGTGAAGATCGACACTCGGTGACTGAGGTTTTCCGAGTGATTCCTTTTTATATTTTAATTCCTTTCAATGTCGGATTTGGGCACATCGGGTGAAATGTTTTGGCTGTTGATTCATTATTTAAAGTCAATCCTTTTAAGTCATGGGTTTTCAAAGATTCAGTCAAACTTTGAAAGACTTAATGAGAGTCAAGATGATAAGAAAAGACAACATTTTTCACAATGAAGTTGAATTAGACAGTGCAAAAGATCAAGTGGTACCCAAAAAATAAAATTTGACATAGGCTTTTTCAGGGTGTGTTGAGTGCTCAACAAATGGCGACTTACTGGGAAAAAGAAGAATCTTTGTTCCTTCCTCGGGCTCGACTGATTCAAAAACCGATTAGGAACTTAACTTGTTTTCATCAGAGCTTCTTTTAACTTTGCATTTGGAATTTCCCTAGTTGATGCATTTGGGCCTACCTGTGAGGTTTTATAACCTTTATTCCCCCTTCTTTTCCTGTAACCTTGACTCATGCCTTCTTTTGACAAAAATATAGTAAAGCATTCACAGACACTAGTCCCTTTTGTTACCTTCATTCATTTTCTACGATGTTGCTCCACTTCCAACAAGCGTCCATAGCCCTGACGGAGTCACCCCGATGTCACAGACCTTGCTCTGCTACCAACGAAATTCCATAGCCCCGACGAATATATCTGCATACCCTCTCCTACTGTGCGCTCATTTGATATAGTTGATTTTTATTTTGGCGGAATTCCCTGAGCGAGCGAGAGAGGAGGATGTCTGTTATTTGAAAAAAATATGAGGTGGTTAAGGTGAAACTTACTAGCTTTGTCTTTGAGGTGCATGTAGTCATTTCTATATTTCCTTCTTTCCCTTAAAGTCTTACCAGACCACTAAGAAGGAACTTCCACATTTCTCCAATGTTGTTGCTCTACGCAGGTGAGATGGAAAATCCCTTGAAACAACTGCAAGACCCTGAGCGTTTTCTGGTGTTTTTATGTGAGCGACGAGTTAGGAAGAGAGTTTTCTATGTTGCATGATTTGAGGTCAACCATTGTCTCGCTAAACAAAATCTTTCAAAAACTCGGAAGGATGATAGAAAAAGAAAAAACAAAAGAAAAAAAAATGCAAAAGATAATCGACACATCAAAAGAAAAAATAAACAATTTTTTTTTTTTTTTTTTAAATTGGTTAATGAAAATATTGTTTAAGGGCTTGGCCATTTACTGAGAGAGCATTAGATTCTCCCCTCATATTCCATAGTCAATATGTTCCTAACCCAATCTTCTCATCCACCTGGAAAGGTCCGAGCCATAGATTATGAAACTTAGAATGTTTGCCTTTAGGCTCGTTTGCTCTCTCCCATTTTAGGACTAAGTTCCCTACTTCAAAATTCTTCTATTTAGCCTTATGCTTATCAAACCACCTTTTAACTATCTGTTGGTGGGCCATGAAATTTTATTTAACTTTCTCCCTTTCTTCTTCTAACATGAGTAGGGTGTCAATTCTATTTGTTGTAAGATTGATGAGGGCTTCCCTCTGGATTCCTGAGCGAGCTGAAGAGATGGAAGATATAGTCCATTTGGGAGAATGTCTTCCTATTCGTATGCTAGAAAGTATGGGGAATTCCCTATAGCTTCCTTAGGTGTCACTCTATCTACCCATAAAGTGTTATGGAGTAGATTATGCCAATTCCTCTGGTTGTCTACAACCCTTTTCTTCAAAATCCTCATTAGGTTATTATTAGTTGATTATGTCACTTTGTTTCCTTGTGAATAATAATTTGTAGAGTATCTAATTATGATCCCTTTGTCTAGGGAAAACTCCATTAATAAGGTGGAAGAAAAATAAGTTTCATTATAAAAAACAAGAACAGAAGGGACACCGAACGTCGTGATTAACTGTTGTTCTATGAATTGGATTACCACCTTCTCGTTTACATGAGTCAAGGGGATGGCCTCTACTAATTTATTGAAATAATCGGTGGCAGTAAGTATGTACTTGTGTTTTTTTGAAGAGCTTGGTGTAACCTCTCCTATGATATCTGACCCCCATTTCTCAAAAGGCCTAGAAATGGCCACCGGTTGGAGTGAGAAAATTTCTCTCTTTTCCCTCCCTGTGCTTATTTGACATGTCTTCCAGTTCCTAGCGTATGTGTGAGCATCCTTGAACAGGGTAGGCCAATAATAGATAGCTCTCAGTATCTTATGGGTGGTGGTGTCTCCTACACAGTGTCCACCGACAGGGCCATCATGGAGCTCCTTTATAACTTTATCTGCATCTTCACGTTCAAGGCATATCGAAAGTACCCCATCATAATTAACCTGGAAGAGTACCGAGTTTATGAGGTGATATTGGGAAGATTTTAACCTGAGAGCTCTCCTTTCCCTAGGTTTGAGGTTTTCCGGACAATTCCTATGGTGTAGGAGATAATTCAGTTTCTCATACCAAGACTCTTGTCCCGGGGAAATGTATGAAGCTTCACTACACCATAATGAAATTTCATTCTCCCGTCTGGGGTCTTCATTTACTTGGTCTTTAGCTTCAGCTGCAAGTTTGCATAACCCTTTTCCTTTAACCAATTTATCAGGTTTTATATCTAGATCAAATTCTTGGACTATTGCCATCCAGTTCCCCCTTCTTTCCCCCATCTCCTGTTGAGTAAATAGGGATCGGATTGGAGGGTGAGGCATGATTACTTTGGTATGGTTCTTGAGGATGTAAGATCTGAAATGTTTTACTGCTTTATAAATTGCATAATATTGCTTATCTATAGAAGGATAATTAAGTTCGGCACCTTGGAGATTAGTTCTCATGAATGACATAGGAGCCTCATTGTTTTCATCATCCTTCTGAGTCAATACTGCAGCTAACGATTGGTCGGAGGCGAAAGTATAGAGGAAAAAATCTCTACTAAAATTAGGGCTTCGCAACACTAGAGCCTGGGATATCACAGTCTTAAGATTGCTGAAAGCATCCTTTTGTTCATCATCCCACTTAAATTCAACATCTTTGTGGATCATTTTTTGTAATGGTCTGACAGTCTCGGCGAAGTCGGGGGTGAATTTTCTTACAAAATTGATTTTCCCAAAGAAAGATTGCATTGCCTTTTTGTTGTGAGGTAACGAGAGATGAGTTATAGCCTTGAATCATTCCGAGTCTATACGAATTCCTACCTAGGATATAATATGACCTAATAGCTTACCCTCCTCAACACCAAAGATAGTTTTCTTGGGGTTTAAAGATATACCGTATTTTCTACATCTTTTGAAAATCTGAGTTAAGTGTTGGATATGTTCCTCTTTGTTCTTAGAATACACTATTACACCGTCCAAATAAACTACTTCACATATGTTAATCAGTCCTCGAAACGCTACATCCATGGCCCTTTGGAAGGTTTCTCCTACATTGATCAACCCAAAGGGCATGCGTTTATAGGAAAAGGTTCCCCACTTGCTTCGGAAGGTAGTTTTCAAGTGGTTTTCTTCTCAAACTAGAACATGGTTAGTAGCCTGAGAAACTGTCTAGTAAGGAGAAAATCTTCAAGACAGACACGGTCTGCAAGAGTTGCTCCATTGGTGGGACTGGGTAGTTTTCCTTTTCTGAAGCTCTGTTGAGGTTTCTAAAATCTGAGAATAGGTGAATTTCACCAGAATTTTTCCTCACAGGAACCAAATTTGCTACCCATGCAGAGTGTCTAACCTGGAAGATCATTTTGGCATCTAACATTTTCTTTAACTCCTGACACATGAGAGGCTCTATGGATGAGTGGTACTTCCAAAGCTTCTGTTGGAAGGGTTTCACTTCAAGTTTTAACGGGATAGTGTGTTGAATAATGCGAGTATCGTAAGTTTTCAGATCCCAGTAGGACCATGCGAAGACATATTGATATTGTTTGAAAAGTTTTAGATAGGCCTTCCTTTCCTCTTTAGATATTGTCTTACCGAGATTTACATTCTTGGGGTTTTCCGGGGTTCCGAGATTTATAGTTTCATGCATGGGATAGGAACTACCGGTCTTCGTGTTTTTTGACCGTCTAAATATTTCTTTTAGGTCAAAAAGGTTTTCTAAATTAGCTATTCCCTTTGGTATCGTGTGAGAATTTAATTTGTCAATCGGCTGATTTGTATGAGGATTGGTTTCCATCGATTGTTCCTGGAATACTTCATCGTCAATGGCCAAGTCTTTAAAATTGTCCTGATTGGTCAGAAAGTTTATGATATGTTTGTCTCCCTCAAAAACCTTCTAGTTAGAAATATTGTTGGGTATCAAGGGTTTGTAGAGCAGTTCCACAGTGAACCGAGAGGCTTCATAATCCTCTAGAGGTGATAGCCTTGAGGCAACGGTGGCCAAAGAAACAACAATAATGTTCTTTTCTCTGGGGATTGTTGTGAGGTTGAAAGCTTTGAAATGTTCTATTAGCCTATGCACTTCCTATTGGTAATTCTTTAGGTGTGGAGAGTTGCAATGTATAGTATTCCTTATCTTCCTGAAAATGATTTCAGAGTATCTGAAAACCTTCGATTCTTGGACATTCAAGTCTATAGCTTTCTTTAACCCTTGTACTAGAGCTTCATCCTTGACAATGTTATTTGTGCATTCAAATTCTAGTTTACAGGACATGAAATGTCGTTTTCCTTTTGGATTGATGAGGATACACCCTGCTCCTGACCCTTCTTATGATTTAGATTCATCAAAATATATGGTCCAAACTTGTAGGAAAACCATACCATATTCCTCTTTCTTATTACTTTCCTCTTTTCTTCCTGTTAGTTCTGTGGTTTCCAATGCAGGTTCTTGGAAGAAGAAGGTTTCCTCCGCCACAGTTAGCAATTCCTCTCGAAGAATCATTTTGGAGTTTTGAGTAAGAGGGAAGTCAAATGAGAGAGGGGAAAAGTTCCCAAAGTAGGAATCACATGAATACTTGCCTAGCGTAAGGAAATCTTTCGATGAGGGTTCGTTTAGGGTTTCTTGACCAGTAACAGTATGTGTCAGATATCTTTCCTTATCAATTTTGATCATAGTTTTGTGTCCCTTTAATGGTAGCCAAAGGTGCACCCATTCTATGCTAAAGTATCCGTTTAACTTTTTGGACCAATCTCGACTTAACAACAATCCATAATATTTTGGAATGTCTCCTATGATAATGTTGATTACTTGTACAAACTTAGGGTGAGTCACTATTCTGATCATCACATATTTTAGTTCTCCCATAAAATTTACCTAGGTTTTGTCTAATTGTATTACATGCTTATCACTTTTGAGAGGAACGACATTTAATTTTTTGCAAATAGACAAGGGCATAAAATTGGAAGATGTTCCTGAATCGACCAAATAATTGTGGAGGTTTCTGTTAAAAACTTCAAACGTTAAAAGGAATGGTGGGACAAAAGGTTTTCCCTTCTGATCTTCAGAGAAAGTGTTCACAGCTGGTTTATTTCATGGATCTATGGGAGTTAGATTTCTTCTTGGGTCAGTGCTTGTCGTAGGGTTTTCTACTGATTTCAAAGCTTGTAATAGGAAGTCCTTTTGCTGAGGGATTCTACATATGTCCATAACTGATATATTAGCCTTCAACTTCTTCAAATCTTCAACTTTGTTGTAATCCATCTTGGGTGATTCTCATGTATGGATGTTTATAGGGTTCTTACGAGTAGCAAAAGGTGTTTTCAGGTGATCAGGAGTTGGTATCCCTCCTATGATCTAGGTCGTAGTAATATCGTTCGAGATGGGTTGACCCTTACTTCATGTTTGCACAGCCAATACTTATACATGTGGTTCTAGAACTTCAAAAGAGGTCATCGAAAGGCATAGCTAGGTCAGGATCCCATATCAACATGGTTGTTTCTTATGGTGGAGCAATTTCTCCCTGATAAAAAATATTCATACTAGAGTTGCTTGATTGTTCGGTCAGGGAGACTTCATCTAGAAACCGGTTGGCCATTAAATTCATGGCGTGCACCCATTAAGGTAAGTCTCTTTCAGAGTGGTTCTCTTGATGATAAGTGCAGAAAGATTCAGATGCTACATTTCCTAGATCAATGTTTAGGTTGGCTGGGGGAGGTTCAATGGATTTGAACGGTGGATTCCTTTTAAAGAAAGGCTTATAGGGCCTCTGGCCTTGGTTTCCCTCCCCTGCACTTCTCTTCATGTACTCTATGATTTTGTTTGATAGTTTTTTGACCATGCGCTGTAGGTCTTCTATTTCCCCACTTCCCTTTTCAGGAGACTGTTCTATTTGTTTTCCTAGGGGTCTAGTAAGCAACAACCCTCTCCTGGGAGGAGGTTGAGATTATTTCTTAACTAAAGAGACCTGGCCCTATTTACTTCCTTTCATTTGGAACTCTATCATTTTGGCTTCTTCAAAATTCTTAGCTAGGGTTAGTTTGACAGCCCTCTTCACAAACATGGAAATAGAAGCTGGGAGAGCATTGAAATATACCTCGATTTGCAATTCCTAAGTAGTTTAGCTTCGGGATGGAATTTGTTTAAGATGGTAGTGAATCTTTGATTAAAATATTTGACTCTTTCCTTCAAACTCATAGTGGCGGTGAACAAATTAGCCATCAGATCTCCCATAGTAGTTTCTTCTGCAAACTTATCTAGAAAGTCTTTTTGAAACTTCGTCCAACTAGTTATAGATCCTACAGGCAAGTTAAAATACCATGTGGAGGCTGAATTCTTGAACGTGGAAGGGAATAGCCGGAAAACCACATCTTCATGTTGGACATTCATAAGTTTGATAGCTAGTATGAATTTCTTGATATGGTCTTCGAGTAGTCCTGAGGTTTCAGGGTCAAATTTAGGAAGTAATTTCTATGGGTGTCGGGGAAGGTTATGTACTTGGCCAGGGATAGACAGAGCATTTATGGCCAACCAAGGTTGATTATTTTGTGGTGGGTTTCCCCTTTCTTCATTATGGTCATTATGATCTTCCATATCTTCAAATCCTTAGTTAAACCCTTCTTCTTCCGAAAACTCGTCGGGCTCGGAGAAGTTACCACCCGGTGTTTCGGGGATTAGATTTAGAGGATGTTCTATCTCGGTGAGAGAAAAATCTATTAGGTCTTTTACTGTGTGCACGAAAACCTGGTTTGAGGATTTGACCACTATCCTTCTTATTTGTTTTCTTCGAGGAAGTAATGCAACTAAGGGCAGGACATCGATCTGTCAAGCATATGCTCTTGTGATTCTTTTGAATTGATTCAATTCCTCGTGAGGAAGAGCGTAAGTTATATCAAGGAACACACATTCTTCCTCGTGCTAGGGTGAGCTACTCATTTCAGGAGTACTAAGTGTGTGTGGGTTGTCTTGGGAATGACTAGCCATGCATGTGGGTTGTTTTGAATCTATAGGTTGTCTGAGATATTATGTGAAATATATATTCAACCATTCATTCTTCAAGCCCTCCTTCTAGCACCAATTCTGTTGATGGGGCCTAAATCCATTTAACTCAACATCAGGAACCAAACTCGCCACCGAGGCTCAATTAGACTCTGCGACATTTAATGGTAGAATGGTTCTCTAGATCTTACGATCCGACCGAAATAATCGATGGGCTTTACGTTTTCTTGTGAAGGATTTCTCCTCCAGTTTGGACGTTCTCTTTTTTGTGTTTTTCTCTTAGGTAGGACTGATATAAGATAAAGCCAGTATAAACCAACTAGGTAACAAAGTGGGAACAAACTAAACTACTGGAGAAGAGGCTGAGTTTGGGATAACCCTTTACTCTAGTGTGCAGGAAATGATCATATACCACAGGCCTAATACTAATACGTTAACCATGTGAATATTCCAATTATTGATTGAGATACAAATTATCAGAAGAAAACATTCATGCAATACACGACGACAAATAAAATAATTCACTCAACTCTAATCATCAATCACATAATAACACAAAGATTCATTTTCATCATGAAAGAAAGAACTGTAAAACATTGCATCAGATAACTTATCAATAGATTTAATATCTCTTACTCGTTACTGCATCCATTCATGAGACGGAATAGGAAATAGTTCTTCTCCACATCCAATCATACACGCATTTGATGAAAACATAAACTTGTCTCTGGTCCATAAAGACTTCTCAATTAAAGGCAGCTCTGACATAGTTCTTAACAAAACCAAAAATGAGAGTTTCTTGCAAAAACCATCGACCTTTAACTAATCAGTCGATGCCCTTATTTATAACATAAAATTAACTAAAAATAACAACTAAAGTGCATATAAGAAAAACAAAATTCACCACATGGCGTTCTCTCATATGAGTTTTTCCGTGAGTCATCTCAAGATATCACTTAAGAGAGTGACTCCTCTCCTACTCTGACCACTTGATGAACAGATCCTTGCAACTGTTGGCGTATGGGAATCTATGTTGTTCCATCGGGGTCGAGTAAATCTCTCTGATCTCTACTGCATCTGCCTGATACTTGAATATATTGGCACTTAACTGTTGCAGCACAACCCGAGCTTTGATCGGGTGTTCCATAAACTGTCACACCTGACATGGCGCTGTGTTGATCACCTTTGCTATTTCTTCAGCCTAGGATGAATCTTTCTCAGTGTATGATTTGACTATGTCACACATGTCGATGAATTCACCGGGCGTACCAAACTCGAGGACTCCGATATCCTTCATTGCCTTGTTGATTTTGACCCAGCTCTTCTCGCACTCAGCCCATCTTCCTGAATCTCCCGATGAGGCTCCCGCACCATGTTTTCCCAATACTTGGGGGCATCTTTCTTGCAATCAAAAGTAAAATCCTTTTGAGACTACATATAGAGAAACACTGGGTAAAATATATGTATGAAGTGTAAGCATGAAAAATCCAGACTGGTACATACCTGTAAAGCTTGCTAAAATTTGTAGTTTGATACTCATGGGATCTCGAAAGGTTTTGAATTTCTCATCTCACTCTTCTGGATGCTTTGAAACGCCTTTGCGCATAGAATGGTCTCGTTTACACTAGACCAAGAGAATTTAAACGGGGAAAACTTACCAGTCGTATCAACCAATTAATTCGAGTGATGAGTGAAATTCGAACAAATCTACTGCCGAATATTTGCAATTTAATTCATCGTGGGTTGATGGCAGAGGTGCAGAGGGTGATGTGTTCTATCGATAAATTCAAATGGTCCTTTTGATTCATGCACAAAGTAGCAACTAATGCGATACTTGGAATTAATTAGTCCCTTAAATGCTTTGAATCTAAATGTATCTAGCACTAAAACGTCCCATCGTGTCTCTTTCCTAGTGGGCGGATCGAGGATCGACAATGTATTATGGGTATTTTCTTTGATAACCTTCTACAAAAAACCTTTGACGCTGATTGACTTCATCGTATGATGATGACGTGGAAAAACTGGCTTGGGACATGTGGCAATGAATATTGGTGATTAGTCGGAGTTGGGACTTTCCTCCAGTTCTGCATTCTTAAACTAAACCTAGGATCACTGATGCTGAAAAGGTGTCGAGGATCGACGATTGGGGATAAACCTAACACGTATTTTCCTTTGGGTTAGCATCTTCAAAAAACTATCGACGCCGAAATGCTTTGGGAATTGGTGGTCAGGGAAAACTCCTTGGCATGGTCGCAATGTTTGTCGTGATTCGATTTTCTTTGATTTTGACAAGCGCGTCGGGTATCGGTTGTCAACGATATTTTTTCCTTTCCTTTTAATCGTTACTCACTTCGCCTTTTATCGATGCCGAAGGGGATCGGCTATCAGCAATCTCTGTATGTGATACTTGTCGTCAAACAAAAACTTCCTTTCACCAATACTGGTGAATATTGGTGCTCGACAACTAAGGTTTTCCAAGTGATTCCCTTTTATCTTTTAATTCCTTCCGATGTTGAATTTGGGCGCATCAGGTGAAATTTTTTGGCTGTTCATTCATTATTTAAAGTCAGGCCTTTTAAGTCATGGGTTTTCACAGATTCAAGCAAACTTTGAAAGACTTAATGAGAGTCAAGATGATAAGCAAAGGAAAAAAATTTCACAATGATGTCGAATTAGACAGTGCAAAAGATCAAGTGGTACCCAAAACGTAAAATTTGACATAGGATTTTTTAGGGAGTGTTGAGTGCACAAAATCCTAGAAATATACAAAATAAGGTGGTCTCTCACTATCCACTCACAACTCAGAAAATCCCACAACCCACTGCTATTCTCCTACAACTATCCTGATTTTCCACTAGCTCTCTTCCCCTTGACCTTCCCAACCCAAGGAATGTACCCCTTCACTACTTTCAGTCCCTCAGGCATCCCATTCATTTATTAGGGTCTCTCTGGTATGGGTAACTAGGAATCTCTTTACTGGGAAACTCAAAGGAGCTCACTACCAAGAAAACTACCAGGAAAAACAACAACAATCACTCGTTGTTATAGTGAAACTCACATAGGAGTTCACTCTTCAGGCCGGACAACCTGGATCTTCAATATTATGCTCCGAATACACTCCAAAATTATCCCTCCATAGTTTCTCCATCTCCAAGCACTTCTTCCCCGCTCTTTGCCTATTATTCATGCAAAAACATTGACTATCTAAAACTGTTGTAATTTTCCATATGGGTTTCCTCTCCTTTGGATTTCTTTCTTGACTTACACACTTCCCCAAGATAATTGTACTCAACCACCATGCTCCCAATAACTATGGAATGTGACTTCTCACACCCACCCTCTTACATGCATTAAATGATTGACTTTCAGAGCACTCAATAACAAAATAGAAGGTTCATATAGAAATAGAAAATTTAGGAAGTGGGTTGAATTAATAGACATGGGTAATTCCCCCTTGGACCCCTCTTAGACATTCTATTATACCCTCCCCTCTGTTGTGGATTAATCAACTCCTATCTCTGTCCATGTCCCCTTAGTAGTTGGCATCACATTTTATTATTAAAACTTAGAAATACAATTTGCATATACATTCTTTGGTTGGCCACACATTATATCTACATTAAGAATGAATTAAAATGGGGATTATAGTGGAGACATTACAATTATCCATTCCAATTACCTTCAAKCCAATACCACCTTCAAGCTAATATGTGGCAAAGAGTTTTATTCTTCCCAACAGATCTCACACTAGGTGTCAATAAGGCACTACTAGTAGTAATAGACATCAAGGGATTACTAGTAAAGGTAAATTACCTTTCCTTCAAAGCATATTGGTTAGTTTTTCTAGTTCTAAGARCCTTGAAGTTCTCATTCATGTTGTGGGAATCRATAATTTTTAAGGCTTCTATTGTTTTCTTTTGTATAATATTGGAGTCCTTATATTTCTAACTAAGTATTCATCACCTAGTGTACTACTAAATATATGTTTGAACACCATCATGACATGCAATCAAGGGGACTTCAAGCTTGGGGAGGGGGCAAATTGATTGTAGTAGCACTCTTCTCGTTGGTATGTTTTCATCTTCCAACAAGGTCACAATTTTAATATTCATGGGTTAAATTAATAGACATGGGTAATTCCCCCTTGGACCCTTCTTAGACATTCTATTATACCCTCCCCTCTCTTGTGGATTAATCAACTCCTATCTATGTCCATGTCCCCTTAGTAGTTGGCATCACATTTTATTATTAAAACTTAGAAATACAATTTTCATATACATTGTTTAGTTGTGGCCACACATTATATCTACATTAAGAATTAATTAAAATGGGGATTATAGTGGAGACATTACAATTGTCCATTCCAATTAACTTCAAGCCAATACCACCTTCAAGCTAATATGTGGCAAAGATTTTTATTCTTCCCAACATATCTCACACTAGGTGTCAATAAGACACTACTAGTAGTAATAGACATCAAGGGACTGCCACTATAGGTAAATTACCTTTCCTTCAAAGCATATTGGTTAGTTTTGCTAGTTCTAAGAGCCTTGAAGTTATCATTCATGTTGTGGGAATCAATAATTTCTAAGGCTTCTATTGTTTTCTTCTGTATAATCTTGGAGTCATTATATTTCTACCTAAGTATTCATCACCTAGTGTACTATTAAATCTATGTTTGAACACCATGATGACATGCAATCAAGGGGACTTCAAGCTTGGGGAGGGGGTAAATTGATTATAGTAACACTATTCTAGTTGGTATGTTTGCATATTCCAACAAGGTCACAATTTTAATATTCAAGCCATGTCCAAGATTATTCTTGGCAAGCCTTCTACTTCCACATTTTGTAAAACATTGTATCATCAATAGAAATCAAACTTGTATTATTACCAAAAAAGAGCATTTTATTGGAAAATAAAATCAAGATAGAAAATGTTGCTTCTGCTAATTACTTTTTTATAAGTTCTCACATCCCAAAAATAAAAGTTTGTTTACAAGTTTCTTCAAGGGATATAGTCCTAGGAACCACAATATTTGTCATAGTTCTCTATTGAACTTAAATATACTAGGAATTTGGACCTAGTGCCTGGAAGAATTTCCAAATGGAAGTGTCCTATAGAACTTCAAGTATAATGAGGTTTGGTTTTTGCTTTTGTCGAATGATGTTCATTTTCAACAAGAGTGTAGAAAATTCAAGTATATGGTAAAATTTGTTTGTACTTTGTCTATCCTAAAGAAGAAGAAATAGACAAGCAATCAAGGTTTTTAGAAGAGGGAGGCTCACACATTCAAGTATTTATCAAAGGGAAGCCTTGCATGTAAACACCAATGTTCAAAAAACACATTCATAGGCTTTTCTTCTAGTTTGTTTCAAAATTGACTCATTAAATATGCTCACAACATTCACACAACCTTGATTTTAAGGGAACTGAAGTTCTATAGCAATCACATTGTTAAATTTGTTAAATATAATGAATTAACATTAATTATTTTTTGTGTTTGATGGTGCTTCTTGCAATTTACTATGATATAGAGGTGAATCTTAACTTCCTATTCCAGTAGGCTAACTTTGATGTTTTTTATTCCAAGGTGCTACAAACAAATGTGAAAAAACCAGAGGGGCAACTCAAGGTCGTTACTGGTGCCTTGGGTTGACCACTTTATTTGGTGGTTTAGGTTTGAATCTAATGTTTTTGTGGGTACTACACTCAAATCAATGTATACCAAGTGCATGAGTCTAGAGAATGCATGCCAAGTGTTAGAAAAAATGTTGAAACAATATGTCGTGACATGGAATGAAATCATTGTTGGTTATTTCTAAAATGATTGACCATGTGCCCATGTCCAAAATATTTCCAAGAGGATCAACGAAACACACATTTGGATAGTGGTATTGAAGGCATTGATTCTCATAGACACATTATTTCAGGATTACATAGCTATTTTAGGATGGTGATCCAAATTTTAAGCAAGAAAATTTATGAAAAATGATAAACTAGTCTACAAGACCTTTTTGGATATCCAATATATCAAATATGTATAAGAAAGGGGTCAATACTAATCGATGAAGTATACAAAGAGGCATTTTCTATTGTTTTGCAAAAATGGGAGCTCACTTGTTATTATTTTTTCTAGTACTCTTAAGCTATGCTATTCTACAAGAGAATTTAATTCCATTCATCTATTTGTAGTTGGAAGCATTGTTTTATGATCATCAATATTTACTAGAGGAAGTTGTATATTTTCTACCAAAATCCACAAGCCCAATCCCCATTCCCAATGTGCCAGCTTCTGTAAGACCATCTTCTGAACAAATCTATGGAGCTAAAACATTTATATACTCCACTGTCAATATGTTGCGATCAAAAGGTTCATGTCATTGTAATTTTAATTATGCAATTGATAAAAAACCATATCATTGTTATCTTTATTATTGGAAGAAAAAATTAGCTTCCAACTGAACTTCAAGAGAGTTTCTAAACTATTATTGCAGATGTTTTCTTTTGCTTGAGGTGATTGGTATTCTTGAGTCTTTTGGCAATTCTAGCTACATGCAAAGGAGTCTAATTGACTATCATGATTATTTTTCATACTGAATATGTAAAGGATGCGAAGAAGCACCAAGTTTAGTGAAGAAATCTTAAATTATTTTCCCAATATGATGCCATGTGAGGTTCATACTTTGAGGCTCTTTGTGGGTACATTTATGAGATTTAACATTCACCTCTTCTCAATGAAATTATTTAACTATTGCATTTGGTGAATTCACCTATGTATTTGTCACTCAATCTAGATTTAAAGGCATTGGTTTAAAACATTTTGATTGCATTTGTACAGGCTTGGAAACTTCTAGGTGTTTTTAGATTTTTATCCTTTAGGGATTCTAGTTTAGAACAGACATAGCTAATAGTGTTGTGCATGCAATTAGCCATATATGAGGCATTTATATTATGTATAACACAATTCATTGTGGATATGGGATTTATAACTGCAAGTGATGGATATAAAATGTCAAATAGAGTCAACAACCAAATTACCATAGTCAAAAACTTAGTAACCATGACTAAGCCAAGGACCTAAAAACTATAGTAACATCTAACTCAAAATAGACAACAATAAATGCATCTAAATATAGGGTAAATTTTCTAAATTCCAAGTAGCCTTAGTTGATTTGTATAGGTTTCATTCTATGTAAACCCAATAAGTCATGCATATACACTTTTTATTGTAGATATTGTAGCATTTTGAACTATGGTATTCTTAATTCTACTGTAGTTAACCATTAAATGACCAATAATGACCCATACAATTGTTCTTCTTCTTCATATTCATTTTTTATTCATGTTTGAGTTGCTCTTCATAAAAGTAAACCATTAGTTTTGTGGCTTGCTAGTTATAGTATTCTCAAACTGACTATTTTTATCTCTTTTTTCTTGAATTGATGCATGATTTACCAACATGGCATTGGTTCAATGATGAGGTCTACATAGTATTAATCTATCCACTAGTATTCTTTTTTTACCTTAGTTTTTCCCCACCCAAATGGAATAAGTTTCAAAGGGATGAGGTTGTGTGCAAGTTTAGAGTGATTTTGGAAAATTCAAAATAGTTACCCCTCAATCTTGCCACCTACAACAATGGAAGTCAACTCTATGTGGTGCAATCCATGAAGGCATGTTTTTCTAGGCACTTCAACCAAAAAAAATCAGTATGTGGTTTAGGTAAAGGAGGAGTATGTTATACCCTTAATTTTTTTATCAGTTTTAAAGAGTCTTAAGTCCCCATGCATTGCTACAACTCCGTAGGTTGAATTTCTCTTGATGACATAGTTACAACCAAATATCACATGCAAAGTTTCACTTGATCTACTCAATTTTTGGGGGGTTTTAAGTTTATGGATCAACTCAAAGAGAGCCAAAACCCCAGGGGCATAGATCCTCCTTTGATGGAACTTGGGCTATCGCGGAACTATGATTTCCATTTTTTTTGGCCAAAATTATATCAGAAAATTATGGAAAAAAATAGGGGCAGTTTGAGTGCACCTCATCTCACATCCCTTGGATAATGGTTGATATGAAATTTTTGTCAAAGGACCATATCTAAAAATTTCACTTGATTTGTGTTTTGAATTCTACCACACATTTTAGTTAAAGGCCCATATCCATAGGTAATTAAATTTATTCTACCAAGCATTTTGAATAAAGGCCCATATCCACATGTAACTAAACTTGATTTTCAAGTTGAGTCTTGAGTTCTACCTTCTTCACTTTGTGAAGTGTCATTCCCTTTCAATCTATATTGTTTGGATGATGCTCATAGAAATTTAGCTTTGATATATGTTGAGCTCTAGATCTACCTAAGTAAATTAGAGTGCATTTATTATCAATCCGATGTTTGTAAGACTTAGAGGCATGTCCAAAGTATATGGATTTTTATGGAGATAACCCAAAAACTTAATCTAAGGCTGAATGTGAAAGAGATGCTAAGCTCCTATTCAGAAGTCATCTTCATAGCTCTCATGACAGTGATCAGCACTTTGTTTTCTAAATGGTAAAAACAGTAAGCATAAAACCTATTCTAAGGCTGACTGTGAAAGAGACACTAAGCTTCTATTCAGAAGTCGTCTTCATAGTCCTCATAACAGTAATCAGCGTTTGTTTTTCTAAAGAATGAAAGCAATAAGCATGCAAGAGAAAGCTTAAAACCTATCAAATGTGGGAAGGACAAAACTCTCATTCAAGAGCTACGTTCATTGTTCTTCTTTCATTCGTTCATTAACAACAAATCAAATCAAAATACTGGACGCATAAAATAAATCAAAGGCATTCAAAACTATCTTAATGCTTGAAGTCTAACTGCTCATTGAGTTCTCATTCAAGAATCCATTCACAATGATGAGTAAGTCTTGAAAACATTAAGCATGTAACTGAAACATAAGATTCATTAACCTACAACA
>JASDQU010306701.1:129855-140092 GCA_032191745.1 Picea mariana
TTCTTCCATCTACGGTTCTAGTATCTACCCTATGGCTATTTTGTATTTTTCATTGGCATTCCCACCTATAGTATCAATGACTCTAACTTAGTATGTTATTTGATGTTGTAGAGGCCATATAGAGCCTCATTGATTATGTATTTATGTTTCGATCTCTAGATATGTATTGCACTTGATGTCGTTTTGATATATTCACGAGCATACTTTGGATATGTTGTCTCTAATTGTCTCTAATGCTTTGGAAACATGATTTAAAATCTTAAAAATATATTTTTTTCGTTAAAATTTAAATATTTCATGTATTTTTTAAAAAACCGATGCATTGAAACCGGTTCGACCGGTTTATTACCGGTTCCGGTTCCGGTTCAGGTTGGACCCTCGACCGGTTCCGGTTCCGGTTCAGGTTGGACCCTCGACCGGTTCCGGTACCGGTTTCGGTTTTTAAAACCTTGCTTAAGAGTGCACATAGTTATCCTAAATTTCTAAATCTCACTTAAGAGTGAATAAACTAAGCATACATTCATCAATGAATTCTCCATCCCTTTTTGCCTCCTTAGATTGTATTACTTATACAATGGGGTTGTTAGCCAATTGCAATTGATTATTCTTACAAACAAAAAAAAATTATAAGTATACCACTTTTGTAACAACCTTTTTAAATTGGCATGTCACTATTGCAACAACTGACTCCAAGCCATCATTGAGGAGGCACAACATCGCTCTTCGAAAATCTAGTGTTGCTTCGTAGACTTCCGAAAAGCTTTCGACTTTGTTCCCATGAGGCCTTGTTCCAGCTATTCAGAGACACTCTTGATCGCCATTATGCGCCTATACGAGTCGGTTCCTGGTCGTCTCTGCACTACACATAGGATGTCCGACTTTATTAAAAGTACCATTGGGGTCAAACAGGGGTGCCCTCAGCCCCCCACCCTTTTTGGTATCTACACTGATGAGCTTGAGTCCTTTCTACATGATGATATTCAGGATGGTGATGGGTGCCACCTCCACTAGGTCTTGATTTCTATCTGACTCTTCACTGACGATGTGGTACTCTTGGCCTCAACTCCGAGCGGGTTACAGAGACAACTAAATGCTTTGGCACTTTTTTGTGGTCTTCAACAGTTGATGATCAACCTGGGTAAAAACCAAGGTGATAATCTTCATTGGGTCGAAGAAAGTTATGTTAGACCACCATTTCCTTTTTAAAGAGGAGATTCAAATCACTAGCACCTATACTTATTTGGGGATACAATTTGTTAATTTTGTAGCTCGGTAGGTGTCTCAGCATGGGCCTAAGTGTCCTAGGCATGTTGAAGAAAACCAATAAAACCAAGGTGATAATCTTCAATGGGTCGAAGAAAGTTATGTTAGACCACCATTTACTTTTTAGAGAGGAGATTCAGATCACTAGCACCTATACTTATTTGGGGATACAATTTGTTAGTTTTGTAGCTCAGTAGGTGTCTCGGCATGGGCCTAAGTGTCCTAGGCATGTTGATGGACACATAAAACAACCCAGATCAGCATAGTTATCTTAGCCTAAGTCTAACTTAGGAATGCAACATAAATTCTGGTTTTGAATGGATTGTGGGGCCTAGGAAGAAGGGCGCACAATTGAGTGCTTTGTGGGACCCTGCCTAGTTGGGTGCATGCCTTAGTGGAGTGTGGGGTCCAGCCAAAAGGGGGCACCTCAATCTAGGCCATTGAGGGTAGATTTGGGCACACATCTCAAGGAAGAAAGGTGGTTGCTAAGAAGATAAAGAGAGGGGTTGAGGGTGAGGGACACACACATTCCTCATTCGTGAGATTAAGCAAGTGAGTTGAAGAGGGCGCTAGGCTGAGGCATTGTTGGTTAAGGAAGAGGGCAAGAGAAGAGCTGAAAGAGGGCGCTTTCACTGGGCCGAATCTGCAAGGAAGAGAAAGGTCGTACGGCAAGCATCAATCAGCCAAAAGGAGGTCGTTCAGCAGCAAGGAAGAGGGCCAATTCTGGCTGTACTACATCAGCAGAAGAGGGCTCAAAATCAGAGGCCGTACAGGTCGATTTTTTGAGCATAAGAGGGTCATACAAGCCATATTGTATAGGGTTGTACAGGTCATACATTGCTAGGTTGTACAGCCTCATCTTGGCTGGGTCATACTGCTGGATAGTGAGCTAATTTCTGCTGTAAGAAATTCTGAGTTTTTTCTACTGTAATTTCTCTTTTCTCTAGAGCCAATAAAGCCCCCTCTTTGTTGGTTTTCCCACACTAGGGTTTCCAGGGTATTTTCTGGTGTTGTCTATATTTTATGTGCTTGGTTTTGTGTATGCTTTTGCTATTATTTTATGGTTAAATAACTCAGTTGTAGGTTATTAACATAATTTTCAAATTTATATCAAGTATAATTTTTGAGTTAAAGTAAATTATTGGCTATAATCTCCCTGTGTTGAGTGATAGAAAGTCAACATGGTATCAGTGCTCAACCTCAAAGTACAAAAGGAGCCCAGTTATTTGTTGTGCAGACCAAGAAGTGAATCAGCAAGGGGATGTGTGACCAGAAAGTGTGTGGGAGTCAGAGTTGCTGACTCAAATGGCCAGTGCAGGCTTAAGGTTTGAAGACAGGCTGGAGGGCACCTCAAACTTCAGTCCATGGAGGGAGCGAATGGGCTTGTTGCTGGAGGAGAATGGATTTTGGGAGTTTGCTAAAGGGAAGGCAGTACTTCCAACTGATCCAGCACAGCAAGCATCCCATCTCAATAAAGATGTGAAGACAAGGACGATAAGTGTTGATGTAGTCAATAACCACATCATTCCTCATCCGTCTGGCAAGAAAACAGTTCGGATATGTGGGAGGCCCTAGTAAAATCGTACCAATCTGATAACCAGAGCAGAAAGATGTTGCTCAAAGAGAAGATGAGAAGCACGAAGATGGCGAAGGGAGAGTCAGTGGTTACTTACCTCGCAAAGTTCATTCAGATCAATGATGAACCAGTAGCTGTTGGAGAGGTCGTGAACTAGACTGAGTTGGTGAGGAAAGCCTTGAATGGCTTCACCAAGTAGTGGAGAAACTCCCTGATTGGGAGAGGTTATGGGATGACTTTACCCAAGAGGAGTTGAGAGTTGATGCCACTCAGGCTCGCCAGCCAAAGAGTGAAGAGGAGGTGAATGTGGCTCTTCATGCGAAGAAGAGCAGTGGAGGAGATTCCAGGGGCATGAGCAAAATGAAATGCTTTGCATGTCACAAGACTGGCCACTATGTCAGCCAGTATCCCAACAAGAAGAAAAAGGAGGCATAGGTAGCAGCAACAACATCTACTAAGATAGATGAGTTTGCAGAGAAATTTGAGGAGGAATTTTCTCCGGTCGCCTCTCTTTCGAGCAACAGTGTTGCAAAGTTGGAGGACATTGGGGCATGGTTCATGGATAGTGGATCATCTCGCCATATGGCGGGAACGAGGTCAGTGTTCCTTAGTGTTTCAGGGATGGGCTCAGACTTGCACGTGAGTTGTGGGGCTAGTACCATGCATGCAGTGAAGGGGGTTGGATGCAACAGATTCCAACTAGAGTCAAGTGGTTCTTTGGAGGTGGTTGAAGTGATGATTGTTCCAGAGTTGAAGGTCAATTTGCTCTTTGTATCAGCTCCGGAGGATATGGGGTATGCAGTGATGTTCGTGGATGGACAGGTACCCAAATGATCAGAGGGAGCAGATACCTAGGATGTAGCAGTGAGGCTTGGTATTAAGAGGGTATGATGTACAGGTGTCGGGACAGCCTATAGTGGGGTCCAAGGGGATCTTGGATCGTAGATCAGTGTTAGAGACTAAGTCTAATGGACAAGTGACTTCATCCAAGAATGTCAATACTGTCAGCTGGTATGACATGACATTGATGGATTAATACAAGATATCAGATTAGAGTGCAGCAAAGGTAGCAGGAGGGTCTTCCAGTTCAGAGGGAGCAGCAAATTTGATCGGGTCAGAGATTGATCCAGGTGGAGACACCTCCCTCGCTAAGAGGGAGTGTTAGTTTTGTAGCTCAGGAGTTGTCTCAACATGGGCCTAAGTGTCTTAGGCATGTTGATGGACACATAAAACAACCCAGATCAACCTAGTTATCTTAGCCTATGGCTAAGTTAGGAATGCGGCAGAAATTTTGTTTTGAGTGGATTGTGGGGCCCAGGAAGAGGGGTGCACTGTTGAGTGATTTATGGGACCCCGCCTAGTGGGGTGCATGCCTTAGTGGAGTGTGAGGTCCAACCAAAAGGGGGCGCCTCAATTTGAGCCATTGAGGGTAGATTTGGGCACACACATCTCAAGGAAGAAAGGTGGTTGCTAGGAAGATAAAGAGAGGGGTTGAGGGTGAGGGACACACACATTCCTCATTTGTGAGATTGAGCAAGTGAGTTGAAGTGGGCACTAGGCTGAGGCATTGTTGGTTGAGGAAGAGGGGAAGGGCAGAGTTGAAGGAGGGTGCTTTGGTTGGGCCGAATCTGCAAGGAAGAGTAGGGTTGTACGACAAGCATCAATCAGCCAGAAGGAGGTCACACAACAACAAGGAAGAGGGCGGGCCAATTTCGGTCGTACTACATCAGCAAGAGAGGGACGAAAATCAGAGGTCCTACAAACAGATTTTCTGAGCAAAAGATGGTTGTACGAGCCGTACATTGTTGGGTCATACAGCCTCATCTTGGCTCGGTTGTACTGCTGAACAATGAGCTAATTTCGGCTGTAAGAAATTCTGAGTTTTTTCTATTGTAATTTCTCGTTCCTCTGAAGCCAATAAAGCCCCTTTGTTGGTTTTCCCCACACTAAGGTTTCCATGGTATTTTCTGGTGTTGTCCATTTTTTATGTGCTTGGTTCTGTGTATATTTCTGTTGTTATTTTTCTGGCTAGATAACTCAGTTGTAGCATGTAGGTTATTAGCGTAATTTTCAGATTTATATCAGCAAGCATAATTTCTGAGTTATAGAAAGTCAACACAATTCTCAGGGCCTCGCTTTGATCTTCGGGATGCTCTTCAACCTTGTATAAACCAAGGTTATGGATCCTTAGCCACTCTTGAGAGACAGTGTTTCCAACACTGTTTTAGGACATTCCGTCCAAGATGTCCCTTATGGATTCCCTTATTCGACCCACAGTTCTTTATGGTTTAGAGGTTTATGGGCCTTGTTTACTGGAGGTCAATTGGGCTTCAGTGGAGAGAGTGCAAATCCTTCTCCTTTGACGCAGAGTGCAAATCCTTCTCCTTCGACGCATCAACAGATGCAAGTAGACAGTACCCCAACATGTCATTCTTGCAGAGTTTGGTGCCTAACCCTTTCGACTTGAGACTATTTTCCTCCCGGTTTCACTTCTACACCACATTCGAAGTTCTGTCGACTTTGCGATGGGTCAAGATCAGTGCCCATACTTGGCTTATCGCTCATCGGAATCCATTGCCTTATCAGGTCCTCATGGTCGCACTAGGTGTTGGTTTGTTGGGATCTCAGACCTTTTAGAGACCGTTGGTATTTCAATGGATCAACTTCCTCCATTTAAATACTCCATGGATGAACTTGGCCACCTCCTACCTACTAGGCAGGATTTGAACAAGATCATCATGGATGACATTTACAAACAGTTTGTGCAGGTCACTTGGACAAACCCCCAAGTCAAGTCACATCCGAAGATGGCCTTCTATGTTGAAAACTTCATAGACGTGAGGGACGACTCGTTATCCAACTCTCTTTGTACCCCCTTAGGCCAGTTCTGAGTGGGCTCACATAGCTTTCAAGTCCAGACAAACCACCAGATTCTACAAGCAAAGAGGATCTATGAGTTATATCATCTTCGTGAGGTTGAGACGAAGCACTTCATATTCCATTGCCCCATTTATTATGAGATCAGTGGGAGATTTCATTCCTTGTTTGGAGGGATCTAGACCCTATCCCATTTCTTCCGATACTCAAACCAGAGATGTCTAACCGTTTACATGCAGGAGGCCCTCAGACTTTGAAATCACAATCTCCAGTCTTCTCCTAGACCAGATCCCACTCAATGGATTACTGGTCTTTAGCTTTAGTTTCGGGTGAGCTTCTCCCTATTATGTTTGGTAATAGAATAGGGCAGCTTGCTCCAACCAACACTATACCTTTCGCTTCGTCCATAGAGCATATGAATCCCCTGGGAAGTAGATAGACTAGAGAGGGTATAGAGATGTAGAAATAGGAATTATAGTGCCACTGGAAGGAGCACCTATGGGAACCTGTCTGTCGATGAACCATTTCAATAGTACGGGTGTTGTCGTGCCATAAGGCATGACCATGGAAGTAATTAAAAAGAAGAAGTTTGAAAACGAGGTAATGATTGATAGAAACTTTCAATAGAGGTTGATAACTCCTCATCTTCCTATCCATTGGACAAAAGATCGATCCGTATGTTACAATCGGATCGTGGCAGATATAGTTTAGTGGTAAAAGTGTGCGAACATATATCTATGGAACTTGAAAGGTAGAACCTAGCGAACACCTCTAAGTTCTCGAAAGAAAGATTCTGGTCAACCCACCCCACTCAACGGATTACTTCCTTCTTACAGTGCTCCCATCAACTAAGGGCACCAAGAGACAAATTGATAGTAGCAATGCCTCTGACAAACCCCCTTCCCCAGAGACATAGCCAAACCAGATCCCTTACCAATAGGCACACGAGATCACCTAGACATCAATGGTGGGGTGCTTCTTCTAGACAACAACACAGTAGGTGGTCCAAATCTTCCCCAAGCTCTTCCTCGGGACACCATTCTATCTGCAGTTTTCTTCATTCGACCTCAAATGTTAGGAGAGATTGATCTAGTGGACCATGATCTAGTACCTGGATCCTTTCCCTCAATACATCTCCCTCCCATTACAGTCACTTGCACTTGAAGTGGAAGGTTTTCCATGTTTTAGCATAGATCTCATGCTTCACTTCTTGTTCTTTATATAGGAGACCTTTTGGTACTCCTACTTTGTATCAACACCATTATACTTAGTAGCAATGTTACCAACATCGCGATACTATCGCCAAATTTAGGGTCGGCGATATTATCACCGGAAAAAATCGCAACATTTTCTTCATGCGATAATATCGCAAGTCTATGGTAAATGTTGCAGAGCCCATGGAAAGTGGCATTTTAAAAGTGATTTTTGGGTTCTTTAGTCTCATTTTGCTAACAAATTTTGGGATTTGGAGAGCAAAGGAGCAAGAGGCAATTTTGCCTTCATCCAAGGACGAGAAGGAGCGAGATTTCTTCTACCTTCACTTGTTCATTGTGGAGTTGGGATTGATTTCCCTCAACCAAGGGTGCATTTGCAGGTATGGGAAAGAATCTACACCCTTTTTTGGTTTGTTTTTAATTTTGGCTAGGTTTCCCTCATCTTGCTAGGGAGGGGTTGTTTTAATTAGCTACCATCAATTTGTTTTGGAGTGGATTGATTTCCAACCTTTTTTTTTTTTGCAAATTTATGATAGGGTTTTTTTTTTTGCAAATTTTTCAGTTTTCCCCCAATTTGTATTACTTGTAAACTGTATTATCTTGAATCTTGATTTTTAAAAAGTTAAATGGTGATTTTAATTTTGTTTTCATTGTTTTTGTGCCCTAGGTTTGATCACTTGAAGATTGAAAATGTCGAGAAAATTGGATTCTATGTGGGAATATGGTGAACCGGAGGGGGGATTAATAGACAAATATTGTATTGCAAGTTGTGTAGGATGAGAATGATGGGAGGAATCAACCGGCTGAAATACCACCTTGCAAAAATACCGAGACGTGAAGTGAGTATTTACCCAAATTCAACACCAGAAATCATGTGTATTGCCAACAAAGCTCTTGATGATATGGGTATAGCCAAAGAACACGGGGAAGATATGAGAGCTTAATTTGGAGGGGAGGAGGCGGAATATCTGAGGAGGGAGGAACTAGAAATGAAACTATTTCTTCGACCGCAGTTGCTCCAATTCCACCTTCTACCTGATCGTTTTTTGTCCCTAGAACCACAACTGATGCACAACCTTCTATTAGGTCAATGGTAAAAATAAAGGAGAAGGAAGAGGTTGATAAGCTAGTGTGTAAGTGTTTCTTATGGAGTGACATTCCTTTTAACATTGCCAAGAACAACCCATTCTATCAACCAATGTTTGATGCAGTTGCTATTGTTAGCCCAGGATACAAGGCCCCTTACCTATGAGGAGTTGAGAGGGCCTAGGCCCTATCCTTCAGAATCAAAAGCTTGATCGTGCTAGTAGATTGGAGGAGCTTAAGGCATCGTGGGAAATCTTTGGATGCACCATGATGTTAGATGGTTGGATGGACTAGAAGGGCGGGACACTTCTTAACTTCCTGGTTAATTGTCCCAGGGGGACAATAATTTGCACGTGTTAAAGATGCATCACTATTATGTGACTTGTTGGACGAGTTCATTCGGGAGGTGGGTATACAACGTGTTGTCCAAATCATAATGGACAACACTGCTAACTATGTTGTTGTAGGTAGGATGCTTATGCAGAGGTTGTTGAAATAATGTAACTGCGAAGAGCATTCTTATTATTATTGGATTAAATCCCCATTGCGGATTAATCATGTCATTATTATTATTATTATTATTGTTATTGGATTAATCCATATTGTGGATTAATCATGTCGATAATTGTATAAGGACCAAATCCCCTTTTGCGGATTGGTCATCGGACAATTATAAAGGGCAGAATAAGAAGTCAGGCCCAACAGTTACTATTGAAGACCCAGAATTAATTAAAGGTGGGTTTACCCACCCAGAGTGAGAGGTCGGCCCTGCCAATGGTGCCCTTTCACACGTGCCAGTTTTGTATATATAGGAGGCTAGCGCCTCACTTCTAACACACAACTCACTTGCTCATTCTCTTATGAGGCAAGCTGCAATTACCAGTTGGAGAGAGGGAGAAGAGTGGCGCATCTCTTGGGGAGTACTATCTGTATTGGTTTGAGTTATCTCTTGAACATTGTATAAGCTATTTATGATACGGAAGTTTTTGCTAGGTTTTCTTCCCCTAGAGGGTTTCCCAGGATAAATGTTGTGTCTCTTGTGAATGTGTATTTCTCGATGATCTTGTTCTTATTATGCTCTTATCTATTGAAATGCAAAGAACTATAATAATGGCATAAACATTAACATGGTATTAGAGCCAACCTGAAGAAAGCACAATTTGCAAGAGGAAAAACGTCACTGCTACAGCACCTGCAAATTAGGGTTTTGAAAAAGTATCTCTTTTAAGCTCCCTAACCTCCTAGAAAGTTGCGCCCTCCCCCAAGGATCAATTTGGCACCTAGAGCGCACCTTTTCAGTGGCTAGATCTCCTGGAAAGTGAAACCCTAGTTTCACAATGTACCAGAAAACCAGAGTACCAGAAGTACCAGAAGTACCAGAAAACCAAAAGCACCCGTCCAGAAATCCGCAGATCAAGTTTGAGGGGGTAAAAGTTGGATTTTCGAAATTTCGACTTCACCAGCATACTCGCCTCAGCCCAACGCAACTATTCTATTCCTTGGATCAGAATTTTCAAATTTGAAGTTTGAAAGTTTAGGGTTTCCTCATAAAACCCTAAGTTGCAGTTGCAGTCTCAGAACCAGTTGCAGTTGCAGCCGTAGAACCAGTTGCAATCACTCTCGAAGTTTTTGGTAATGATTACCGCTGCTACCAGAGGGAGCCACTACCTGCAAATGTTATCCGAGGTATGTACTCACATATGTTTAATGGTTAAACCCTAAAGAGTATTTGCAGGGGAAGGGATCTTTTGCCATAGATCCAGAAGGATCTCATGATCCAACACATTCAGAGGAATGATGCAACCCAGGTGTGACTATTCTAATATGCATCTATTTGTTATGAAATTATCTTGATTAGTGTTGCATGTTGAAGCTATGATCAAACTATTAGAAGAATTAAAAGTTGATCGTAGAGATTATCCTCTAACCTAACCTTCTGTCAAGATAGCGCATTCTCTTAGTACAGCAGACAGGTTGAAGAAAGCACTCGTCACTTGAGCGAAGGAGACCTGAAAGAAAAGCAAGCACTCACTCTTGAGGACAAGACTCCAGGTTTGATTAATCAAGATTCAAAGGTACACATGACAAGCTGATGACTTTAGTTGAGATAGCAATCGTCGTAAAGTATTATACTTGATAGCATGTGAGAATATAGATGTAAATACTTTGCCTGATACAACTAACACCTCCTCTAGGAGAAACCTCGTGTGTTAGTTCCAGG
>JASDQU010306701.1:151663-168726 GCA_032191745.1 Picea mariana
AGATAAATTATAAGTGATAGCTCTAAAGGAGCTACTGTGATGATTGTTCGTGCTATTTCTTTATATTATCAGAAGGATATTATTCTTGCTTGTTGTTTTGTTGACCTTGCTCCAGGTCACATGAGGAAGCTATAGCGAAGGTTGCAGAAGGCAACGTGCTAAAGGAGAGATCATAAATAAAGCAATCATCAGTGGAAAAGAAGAAGGTGGGTCACTCAGAAGTTGCCATGACCCACGCTATTGAAGAATCCATGTGAACTCCAGAAGATTAGCTCACATCAACTACAAGGCGCTACCATACATATGCAAAGCTGTCACAGGTTTACCAGAACTCAAAGGTGACCATGAAGGCATATGCGATGGATGTGCACAAGAGAAGAACGTCAAGAACCCGTTTCCGAAGCGAGATAGCAAGGCAGAAGGAGTCCTAGAACTCATTCATTCAGATGTGTGTGCCCCAATGCCATCATCCTCCATTAATGGGTATGTATACTATGTATCGTTCATTAATGATTATTCTGGTAAAAGACCTAGATATATTTGAAGTGTTCAGCAAGATCAAGGAATTCAAAGCCTTGATAAGAGAACCCTCTCGCCTGATGCTGATGAAAAATACCCTTCTTGTTAAGGGGGAGTGTTGAAATAATGTAACTGCAAAGAGCATTCTTATTATTATTGGATTAAATCCCTATTGCAGATTAATCATGTCATTATTATTATTATTGTTATTAGATTAATCACCATTGTGGATTAATCATGTCGGTAATTGTATAAGGACCAAATCCCCTTTTGCAGATTGGTCATCGGACAATTATAAAGGGTAGAATAAGAAGTCGGCCCCAACAGTTACTATTGAAGACCCAGAATTAATTAAAGGTGGGTTTACCCACCCAGAGTGAGAGGTCGGCCCTGCCAATGGTGCCCTTTCACACGTGCCAGTTTTGTATATATAGGAGGCTAGTGCCTCACTTCTAACACACAACTCACTTGCTCATTCTCTTATGAGGCAAGCTGCAATTACCAGTTGGAGAGAGGGAGAAGAGTGTCGCATCTCTTGGGGAGGACTATCTGTATTGGTTTGAGTTATCTCTTGAACATTGTATAAGCTATTTATGATAAGGAAGTTTTTGTTGGGTTTTCTTCCCCTAGAGGGTTTCCCAGGATAAATGTTGTGTCTCTTGTGAATGTGTATTTCTCAGTGATCTTGTTCTTATTATGCTCTTATCTATTGAAATGCAAAGAACTATAATAATGGCATAAACATTAACAGAGGTATCCTACCTTGTTTTGGACTCCTTGTGCTACACATTGTATAGATTTGATTTTAGAGGATATGGGAAAAATTCCTTATATCAGGGACATTGTTGAATCAGCTAAGAGCATCACAAAATTCATATAAAATCATGCATTTGTAGTTATCTTGATGAGAAGATTCACAAATAACAGGGAGTTGGTTAGTCTTGCAATCACGCGCTTTGCCACTAGCTTCATATCTCTTCGATCTCTCTTGGTTTGTATGTGAGACATGAAGATGATGTTCCTTTCAGATGAGTGGCATAATTTATCATTTAGTCGTAAACTGGAGGGGGAGGCCATATGCAAGCTAGCGTCATACCAAGAGAGCTTACGGGTGGGAGTGGAGGAGGTGGTTTCCATTAGCGAACCTTTGGTAAGGTTCTTCAGTTGGTTGATGGAGACAAGCGTGCAATGGGCTACTTGTATGAGGCCATGGATAGGGACAAAGAAGCAATATGTGCCTATTATGATGATAAGGGAGATGATGGATTTGAGAAACGACTATAGATATGGGGAGTGATTGATGAAGGATGGAACAATACACTTCATCGATCGATTCATGTTGCAAGGATCTACCTCAATCTCGCATTCTCTTACTCATGTGGTTTTAGATTTGATGTTGAGGTTATGGATGGATTCCTCACATGTCTTGAGAGGATGGTGCTAAGTCATGAAGAACATGCGGAGACTTTGAAAGAAATGGAAATATATAGGATGTTGGGTGGGACTTTTGGCTTTCAAATGGCTATAACTGATAGGAAGACTAAAATGCCAGGTAAGCTTCTTTAAATTTCAAATTTCAATGTCTCTTCTTAGTTCTTAGTTCTTAGTTCTAACTGCTTACTTTGTTTCAACTTTTAACTTTCAAATTTCAATGTCTTTTCTTATGTTTCTTTTATTTGTTGTAAATGCTTGGTGGACAAGCTATGGTGGTAGAGTACCCAATCTACAAAAATTTGCCATTTAGGTGCTTAGCCAAAAACATGTAGCTCTTCAAGATGCGAGCGCAACTGGAGTGTGTTTGAGAAAATACACACCAAGAAGCGCAACGGGGTACAAATTTTCAAATTAAATTTTTAATTCATTATAAATTACAATTTATTATTTTATGCACTGTCACCCTCTAGAGTCTAGATTATGTATTATAATATTATTATTAATTTATAATTTATGACCCTCATACAGGTTGGAATCCCAGCGCCTCAATGACATGGTTTATGTCTACTATAATCTCCAATTGTGGGTGAGGCAGATTAAGAAAAACACCTGATGTGGACATTGTTTCGTTGGATGGGCTTGACACCACTGTTGCATGGAGGGTTGAGTCTGAGAGGCCTATCTTGGAATCAATGCCTAATTGGATAGAGGAGGAAGTAGAGGAGAGAGAGGTAGCGTAGGAGGAGGATGTTACAGAGCAGAGTCATCCACCATCTTCATGGACTCCGACAAAGGGAGTTGTACTTGGCAATAGCACCAGTAGAGGACACCAGAGTCTACCTCTTGCTTCTTCTACAGGACGTCAAAGTCCAATGCCAGCCCCAGGGCCTTCTTTCTCTAAAGGAAAAGCCATTTCTAGAGCCATCACCTTTTTCCCGTAAAAGGGGCAAAAGGAATCATTAGTTTATTTATCTAATTTCATTGTAGATGACTCATGATGATGAGATACATTTGTCACTTATTATATTTTTTTATGATATTTTGAGGCTTTAGACTCAGGACATGATTCAGTGTTGATCCGTGATGTATTCGAGTTTACTAGACATCTTATACACCTTATATGTCAGTTCTTTTTTCATATTTATGTGGAAATGCAATTTATTTGATGTTGTTGATGCTTTAGATATTTAAAAATTTGAAAATAAATGAATATTTTTGTATTTTTTTCATTCTTACAACATTTTCCGACATTTTCCCCAATGTTGCCGATTCTTTCATTTTTGGACTCTCGGCGTCATTTTCGCCGACACGATGTTTGTAACACTGCTTAGTAGTCCCATTGACCTACTTTGTGGTCATTTGTTGGATATTAATAAAATTACCTTATCTTATCTTATCTTTTACTCACAAGCACTATCGATGTTGCCTCGTCAAGTCAATGTCCTTCAATTAGTCAAGTCCAAGTTGACGAAGGTATTATGTCGACTTGCTTTCCTTGTCAACATCAGGTTAATATAGTCAACTTTGGAAGGGAATCGACTTGTGCATACGGATGTTGCTTCAAAATCAATTTATGCATCTTACACTAGTCACATATCCAACTCAAACATTGACCTAAGTAGAAACTATTGTTGTCACTAAGTGAAATCATAGTTAGATTGGGTAATGCAATTGGAACAACATATCAAATCAAATTCAATCTCAAAAATAGTTGTTCAAGTTGCCAAGTAGAAGTTGATTATTGGCATGCATAGCAAAGTTGCTACGTCACCAAGTTGAATCACAATCGACCAAGTTACTGAATTAACTTTTCAAAGTTGTCCTTCATGGAACTACTAATTCATCAAGCCAAATCAAGTTGACTTCAACAAGGCTGTTAGATTTACTGAGCCAAACTTAATTGTTGATTTGGCTAAAAGATCCATCTTAACTACAGATCGATCAAGTGATGAAGAGAGTAACAATATTTCTATATAAATATCATATATATAGTATTTCAATTTGTGTATAAATCTCGCATCACTCTTTTTATCTCTCTATATAGTAGTTTTTATATTAGGCATACATATATTTGGCTAATATATAGTATTACTATTATTTGTTATAAGCAATATACTTTTTTTGAAGCCAACGTGTAAGCGTAACCCACATGACAAACATGACATCTCTATCATACTGGGTTGTAGATGCACCTCACTACTCTCAGTGCAATCAAGTCAACTTGTGTAGTACTGTTGGATCATTGAGAATAGTCAATGTTGACATGATACCAAGTTGACTTAGCTATGTCAATGCCAACCTAGTGCTAATCAAAAAAAGATAATAAACATTATTCATAGCAGACTTGTCAATGAAGAAGTGCAAAACCAAGTCACAATAATGCGATTGCAATACTACCATTTACAAGTATTCTAAAAAGAGTTCCATATATGCTTCGAATATCAATATATTGAAATAGCAAATTGCATATCTTTGACACGTTACCATTCACAAATTTTGTACCGACATCAAGAAAAAAACCAGCTAACAAGCTGATTATGCAAAGTAATAATATTTGCAAGCAGAAATCCTATGGCCCATAACATTTAATACAAGATAGATTTCAACTCAAGAACACTTGCAAATAAAAGTTGACCTTTGCAATGACAGGACGGGCCATTGATGTCCCTAGCAAATACTTCCTCTCATAAATGGCACCAGCCCGTAAACATGGAAAGACATATTCTTTTACAAATTCCTCTTTCAAATCTTTAATGACCAATTGGCTTGCACCACTTGCTTTAGCTTTTGCCTCCAAACCTTCCATTTCTCCCACGCCCTTCAAGAAACAAAATGTCCATATAAATGAAAATCATATTATATATATGCCAACTTATCTTTAAGCTAAGCTATACCACTGTAGCTCCTCACATTAAAATAAAAAAATATGCTTCCTATTTTGCATACATATTCTGCTTCAGAATTCTTTATTATAGCACAGTATTGTGATCACCAAACAAAATATACATCACTGTCAATATGTAATTTATGAACCAAATAATAAATTATCTTCTGTAAATGTGTTCCAGTACATACTGCTATAGCCCATAAAAATAGACCATCAGTAAATAAGTATGCATCATATTGAACATAAACCATATAGAATGTTTTAAAACATTAATAAGAAGATAATTAAGTTATTAACAGTACTATTCTCAAAAGCAAAGTGATGCCCAAGCCAAAGTGCAAAAGAAAACATAGCTCTTGACTCAATAAAACTTTATTTTAAGTCTCAGCACTCCAAACTGTTATTTCACTCATGTAGAAAACTAATAGGCAAAAGACAAAATCAGATGGATATCCATTCAAATTGAAAAAGAAGATAGGAAATGGACACGAAAATCAATAAGGGTTGACTTGGGATATGTTTACAATTCAACGGACAATCAGATGTTCACCTAGGTAATGTGACTATATGAAAAAATAGATGGGGGCTTTCATCACATGTAAGTCAACTCACAAATGTTCTAATATTATAGATTTTTGACAAGATTCATCAAATTTTGCAACCTAAATAGTGAGAAATTGAGAACGACGGCCAAGACAAGGCACTAAGAACAAAAGAAAAAAAAATGGGTTTGTATTATCTATGAAGAAGCAAGAGTAATGAAAGAAATTTCATAACTATGGATACTAATAGCTTTTCCAACTTAGGAGCATTATGACACAAATGCACAAAAATACTGAAAGTAAAGCTCGTTTAATTAGGAGAAACACGGAAAAGTACTCCTCCCGGTACTGAGAGCTCTGCAAGATTTAGGGTTTTCATGCTCCAGATTCCCTCCTACCCTGACCACTTATGACCTCCTCTGTATGCGTTGATCGCTTCTGCTCTGCGGCTCTATTCGCCACAGCAAAATGGGAATAGAAGGGGGGGTGAAAGCTCCCTCTTACCGTAACGCCGCAGCAAATGACCTGAAGAACTCTCGAGTGTGTCGTCTGTCCTTTGAGCCGCCTTTGCACATGCGAGAACAATACCTGCAAGAAGAAATGGACGGCAGCAAGGAATCGAATATGGATGCAGAGTCCTCGCATCCAAAAGCAGCTCGAGTCTAGATACCTGGCAAATGTATCCCCCAAGCCCCGATTGCGCCCAGGTACGTTATCAAAACCACCAAGATAGGGGAGCACACGCAGTTCATGAGGGACCATGCCCTCATCAGCAAATTCCTAGGTCTCTGGCCCTCAAAAAAGGACCTAGCTCGTTCGATCAAAGCGTGGTGGAACCCCATGGGAGACTATGAGCTCCAACTAAGCTCCAAAGGATTCTTTACAGTAATATTCTACAATCTGGAGGACAAGGACCGGATCTTTGAAGGAGGACCGTATTTCTACAACTCTACTGGCCTTTATCTGCGATTATGGACAAATCGTTTCTGCCCAGAAAAAAAAAACTTCGCCTACGCACCGGTATGGATCCGCCTCTACTCCCTACCTCAAGAGTTTTGGTTAGAGGAAATTTTAATGGGCACACCTTGGGAAAATACGTCAAATCTTTCGAAGCCACCAAACAGAGAAAATACACCTCTTACGCAAGGATATGTGTCTATATGAACATCTCCAAAGCTCTACTAGGCATAGTTACCCTAGAATACCAAGACGAGGAATGGGCCCAAACCATAGACTATGAACACATCCCTTTCAGATGTAGAAAATGCCATGAACATGGGCACCTTTTCAGAGATTGCCCTCTAAATGCCCCCCTCAAGAAGGAAGCTGAAGAGAAACCAAAGGAAGGTTTCACCCAAGTTCAAAATCGAAGAAGACAAGCTCAGAAGAATCCCACAACCGTCAACGAAAAAAAGAACCCAAATAACAACTCATTTGAAGCCCTTAACCGCCTTCCAAAGGCAGAAGAGGTGGAAAACCCCCACAAGAATGCGGGGAAAGATCTCAGCAAGCACAAGGAAGATCAGTCGTCACAAGGGCATCAGACCCCAGCAAACCAAGCAGACCCACAGACTCACCCAGCCTCAGGAAAAGAACCAAAAAGAGAAGAAGACACAGTCATGGAAATGGATGAGCAGGACCTAGCAGAAATCAACCTAGACAGGCTAGAAGAGGCACTCAACAAGAAGGATCTCCAAACCTTACCAGAGGACCAACTCAGGAAAGTTCACAAGGTATTTATGGATTCATCAGCAAGGGCTACATCCAGGTTGGGGATCAGCATAAACCCAAACCTAGATCCAAGAAGACACCCAAAAGAAAACAAGCGACGGGGCAAAAAATCGGCTCACTAGCTAATAAAGGAGGCAGGAAACTATATGATCAACTCGGGACAGTTTCACAGGCTCTCAGAGAGCTACTTCTCCCACCCGCCAAACTGTTAACTATAAAGATCCTCACCTGGAATATCAAAGGCCTAAATGGAAGATCCAAGCAAACGACTCTGCGAAATTGCATCAAAATGGAAGACCCTGATATACTCCCGATACAAGAGACAAAATGTGCAGGGCAAACTGCAGAAGATATCCTCAAAAGATGTTGGTGCGACTGCGACTCCTATCAAACGGACTCAAAGGGGGCTTGAGGAGGCCTGGCCATCCTATGGAATCTTGCTACAGTCATCCTAGATCAAGGCTTCTCCACTCCAAACACCATCACAGCGCACTACAGAGCCATAGGTTCGGACAAGGAGGGAATGATCACAAACGCTTATGGACCGCAGAACAGCTAAGAGAAAGGCATCTTTCTTTAGAACCTGGCTTACCTAGGTTCTCTTGCCGAGGGAAAACGATGGATAATAGGGGGCGACTTCAACATGATTCTCACGCTGGAGGAGAAAAGAGGGGGGAAAAAACGCTTGGAGCAGGACAACACAAAATTCCAGGAACTCATAGAGAACCTCAGACTGGTAGACATAGAGAATGGCAATGGTACCTGCACCTTGACCAACAAAAGATCAAGTCACCTTCAAATAGCCTGCGAGCTAGATCGCTTTCTCATTTCGGAAACTCTCCTTTTGGAAGGCCCCCTAGTAGATTCCAACATCCTCCCAAAGGTAGACTTGGACAACTGGTCGGTTCAGCTATGGGTTGACACTATCGCCACCCCCAAGTTAAAACCCTTTAGATTTGAAAAATTTTGGCTCACCCATCCAGACTTCCAGGAGCTAGCCCATCACTGGTGGAACACAGCGGAAATACAGAGGGGTACAAATATTTATTGCTTCCAGCAAAATCTGAAATACTTTAAACAACAGGTGTGCAAATGGAACAAAGAAGTCTTCGGGAACATCTTCCAAAAAAGGAAATTGCTAGAACAAAAACTAGAGGACCTTCAGGGGCAAATCATTCACTCAGGACACACAATCACTTAGCAGCAGCAGGAGAATGAAATCAAAAGGCAACTGGAAGAAAGATACAAGCAGGAAGAAATCTTGTGGAGACAGAACTCTCAGGCTCAATGGCTCAACGAGGGAGAGAAAAACACCAAATTCTTCCACTGGTCCATGATCCACAAACGCCTCATCAATCGCATTACGAAACTGGAAGACCCACAAGGAAACACCTTGTTAACTCATCAAGAAATATCGCACGAGTTGTCAGACTTCTACATGGATCTCCTCTCAGAACCAAAGGTGGACGGCACCTCAGCAATTGAGCGGGTGACCCAAAATATCCCAACTATTATCACCCAAGTACAGAATGAGGCTCTCATGACACCAATAACACAAGAAGAAGTGGATCAAGCTATTCAGGATCTACCCATAGGCAAGGCTCCAGGCCTAGTTGGCTTCACCATAGACTTCTTCCACTCCTATTGGCCAATGCTAAGGGATGAAGTGTGGCAGTTGGTCGAGGAATCGCACAGCTCAGGCAAAGTTCTTCCAGCACTAAATGCCACTTTCCTCACCCTAATACCCAAAGAAGAAAGAGTAACAAACCCGAAGAATTTCAGACCCATAGCACTCTGCAATGTGATCTATAAAAATAGCTCTAAGACTCAAGCCAATACTCCCCTTCATCATTTCCAAGGAGCAATCAGGATACATCGAAGGAAGGCAAATCATGGATAGAATCATACTTGTCCATGAAATCATTCACTCGCTCAAAAGCACCCGTACTCCAGGTATGCTTCTAAAACTTGATCTTTCAAAAGCTTTTGACAAATTAAGCTGGCAGTACATGAAAGCTCTTCTATCGGCTTTTGGTTTCAACAAGGATTGAATCTCTAAAGGATTTACTTAAACGGAGATTGGTGAAAATGCAACCTCTGTCTTTGGTAAATCTACTGACTAATGATGGAGGAAGTGAAGGAGCTTCAATAGACAGAGCATACGTATAACGCCTCTTTATATATATGTATTTCCCCAGAACTACAGACCTTTGAACTAACCTTTCTCTCTGCGGGAACACACACAAATTAAAGACCCCTCATTTCCTCAAACCTTTTTCTCAATCCTCGTCAATGGATTCCCCTCTCAACCCTTCTCCCCCACAATAGGAATAAGGCAAGGTGACCCTCTCTCCCTTTTCCTATTTGTCATAATGGCTGAGGACCTAGGACGCTATATCAAGGCTTCAATTCAAAAGGGATCCCTCCAAGGCCTCCCTCTTCATGGGTTACAACCGACAACCTCCCACAACCAATTTGTCGTTGACACGCTGCTAATGAACACTCCCACCACGCAAGAAGCAAATAAACTAAGTTCCATCCTCTCCAATTTCAGCGAAGCCTTCGGGACCACCTTTAATCTGGCCAAGTCGCAGCTCTTCTTTTTTAATACTCCTGAAGCAATCCAACAACACCTTTCTCAACTTCTAAATACCCATGTCTGCACTATGCCCTCTCGCTACCTGGGACTCCCTCTTTCTGACTCAGCAGCCAGAAACATCTCCTGGGGCTCTCTCCTACTCTCCATTTCCAACCGTCTTAGCAATTGGACATTTCCTTCCCTCAACCTTCCAGCCAGAATCGTTCTCTTAAAGTCAGTCCTTCAAGCCATCCCTGCTTACCTCTTCTCAACCCTAGCTGCCCACCATTCTGTCATAAAGAAAATAAGGAAACTGCAAAGAAACTTTCTATGGCATGGACATAACCCGAACAAAAAATGGGCCCTAGTCAGTTGGGACAAGGTCTGCAAGCCCAAATCTTCAGGTGTATTGGGCCTCCGGGGCCCTGGAAAATTAAATAGCACCATGGGAGCAAGAATTTGGTGGAGATGGCTCAAAACTCCAACAGAGATCTGGGCCAAACTCTAGAAATGCAAATATGCCCCAAATATGCATCAAAGTCATCTTATAAGAATGCAGGATAAAATTCAAGGCTCTAACATCTGGAACGCAGCCTAGAAAAATCGGCCACTCATACAGGAACATGCTTTCTGGGAAGTTTGCAACGACCAGAATGCCCTATTCTAGACGGATTCCTGGCAGCAAATGCCACTCCTACAATTGGAAGAGAATCTACAATCCTATGCAAATCACATTCAAGATCTTGCCACTCTCAAACTGGCAGATTTGTGGACAGATAGCCCCAGTAACTCTCCCTAGCGAAGCAGGAAATCAACCCATCAGGAACTCCAAGTGGCAATGGACTGTGACCTGCAGCACTGGAAACAAGCAACTTCCCAAAGGCGAATCCGGAAAAGCACAGACCAAGACATTCTCAGATGGGGATACACACCTCATGGGAGCTTTACTCTCAAAGAGGGGTACACTCTACAGGAGAAATTCCAAAATCTTCAAAAGGACAGCATCTGGACAACAATATGGAAATCAAAACTCTGGCCCAAAATCTCTACATTCCTCTGGCTTCTACTACAGAACAAGATCTTAACCTGGGACAACCTTCAAAGACAAGGTTTCATTGGCCCCTCGATTTGTCATCTCTGCCATCTCCAGGCATAAACCATGGAGCACCTCCTAAACAATTGTCCACTCACTGAGGACATCTGGAACCAAGCCACTCAGCTCATGAGAAGAACCAAACGAGTTAAAAACAGCATCATAAGCACAATCAGGGATTAGGGTTCTGGTTCCTTCAAAAGTCCCATCCTGAATAGAACCTGGCAACTCTTACCAGGCTTCATAGTTTGGCAACTATGGAAAGAGAGGAACAAAAGTATCTTTTAAAATTTTGTGAAAATAACAACTGGATCTCATATCTAGAAAACAATCTTCACTGCTTGAACAGAGAAGACAAGCAGATCTAAACAGATTGGATATAGTTAATAGGTAGATCTAGAATAATCAACAAATTCTGATCTACAATGCTGGAATAAAACTTACACAGATCTACAGATCTAAAACTCAAAATGAAACCCAGTCTGATCATGAGCAACAAACCAAACTTCATAAATAAGAACCAGAACTCAACATACAGTCCAGATCTGAAAACATTCAATGTTTATACATCAATCTAGATAGATCAAAACAAAAACTCAAAGTAAAGTTCAGATCTGATAACCTGAGTAGATAACTTACCTTGCCTTGAAGACTTACCTCTGAAGAGGTCACAGCCACACACAAAGATGCATACCATTTGTAATTATGCTCAGACAAAATCCAGCTCATAGATCCACCATATAGGTTGGATCTCTTGCCAAGAGATGAATGAACTTTCTTGCCACCAAGGATATAGGGCCACAAGGATACAAGACAAAAATCAAACCCTCAATAGAAGTTTCAATCACCCAAACCCTCGCACAGAAAATTCTGTTAATAAAACCCTCACACAAAAATAGTTTAAGGGAGGTTGTGGCTCAACACAGGACAGATCTGGACAGCTGCAAAGGAGGGCTGCACTCATAGAGTCCACAAAGGGAGCTACATCATACAACAGTCCTCAAAAAGGGAGAGGCGTACCCAACACAACAGTCTTCAAAAAGGGGAGCCGCACCATACAGCCACACCACAACTGTAGACAAGAGGCCGCATCACACAACAGACAAGAAGAGGGCCTCACTAATCAACAGTCACACCCAACAGCAGTGAAGGGGCCGCACTACACAACAGACTACAGTCCTCAAGGGAGACCGAGAGGTACAGGAGAGAAGGGGCGGACCACCCTGCAAAAACTCAGCAACAAAACACTCCAACAAAAAGTGGGTCGCAGCAACAAACTCTCCAATAAAAGAAAGGTCGCAGCAACAAAGTACATCAACAGTCAAACCCTCAACAGACAAGAGAGTCGCAGCTAGGAGAGAGAGGATCCGCTCACCCTACAACAGCAAGGAAGGAGGACCGCACTAGTTGTCACCCTACAGCAGCAAGGAAGGAGGCACATCACATCACAACAGATCTCAAAGGAGAGGTCGCAGCAGCCTCAGAGAAACTCCTAAGGGAGGGTCGCAGCAACAACAGAAGCAACAATAATAATGTGTGTGTTGAGAGGGGTAAGGGGGGGTTTTATTTATAATTTAGGCTAGGGTAATAAAATTATAATTAAATTAAAATAATTAATAAATATAACATGTTTAAATTAAATAATTTAAACATGGTATAATTTACATTTAATTTAAGCTTTATTTAACCCTTAAGACAAAACAACATAAAACCTCAAACCAACACAAGAAAGGGTAAGGGAGGGTTTAGGAGGATTTACAAGGTGGCAATACTTGTTCATTCAATTTCAAGGTGACCTTATTACTTTATCATCATTGCATATGGTATACATCCCTCATGTGGTTATGTCCTCCTTCAAGGAGGGTCATACACCAACAAAATACTTGATCGAGGATCAAGTTGCCCCAGAACTTTTTCTGGGGTCTTATCCACCAAGGTCCAAGACCAAGGATAAACCTATGCCCTAGGCATAGGTACCCTGGACCATGTCCAGGGGCCCTAGACTTATCTAGGGGCTTTAACTGCTTGGTCCGAGACCAAGAACCCCAGTCGTCTACTGGGGGCCCTCTTAAGGGTCTTTACTGCTTGGTACCAGACCAAGAACCCCAGTCGTCTATTGGGGGCCCTCTCAAGGGTCTTATCCACCAAGGTACAAGACCAAGGATCAACCCATGCCTCAGGCATGGGTACCCTGGACATTTCCAGGGGCCCTAGACATATCTAGGGGCTTTAGCTGCTTGGTCCTAGACCAAGAACCCCAGTCATATACTGGGGGCCCTTACAAGGGTCTTTTTCCATGGCACTGACTATTTGGTCCCAAACCAAGAAACCCCAGGGGTGCACTTGGGGGCCCTCAGTCTCAGCTAGGGTCTTTGCCATCCTCCCGAAGAATGGCTCTTCCAACTGCTATAAATTTAACACTCCCTCTCAACAAGAGAGGCATTCTCAGCTACACCAAGCTTGTCATTAAAGTATACAAACTTTGTCAGGGACAATGGCTTGGTGAAAATATCTATTGTCTGTTTTGCTATCAGAACATACTGAATGCTAAGAACGTTCTTCTGAACCATGTACCGGACATAGTAATATCTCATCTCAATGTGTTTCGATCTGTCGTGAAACACTGAATTCTCGATGAGCTTTACACAGCTCTGATTGTCATAGTGAATGACTGTGGGTTCAAGCTCTGAACTGAACAAGTCGGAGAGTAGCTTCCTAAGCCACACTGTTTTTCTGCTCGCAGCAATGTATTTTGACTCTTCAGTGCTTTGGGCTATGGAGCCATGTTTCCTACAGGATCAGGAAATCATTTATGAACCCAGAATGAAACAAAATCCGGAAGTGCTCTTCCGATTCACTGTATTGCCCATCCAGACTGAATCTGTAAAAACATGGAGTATTACACCTCCACTGAAAACATATCTCAGAATATGCCTCATAGTAACTATATGTAAATCCATCGGTTCACACATGAACTGGCTGAGAGCATTTACCGCATAACAGATGTTTGGTCTCGTATGTATGAGATAAATCAATGATCTGCCGATATAAGGTGGGATCTTTTGGATCTGAACCTGTGGCATGATCTCGTAGTTTCTTTAGATTAGAGATCATTTGTGTGTTCATGGACTTGCAGTCCATCATGCCAAGACTGCGAAGCACATCAACTGCATATTTACCTTGTGAGAGAAATATCTCTCCTGATTTCTGCCAAAAACTTCAAGCTCGAAAAGTTATGTAAAAGATTCAAGTCTTACATTCCCACTTTTGTTGAAGAGCTCCCTCTTAGTCTGAGCTATATATACAAATTTCATATCCTATAAGGAACAGATGAAGATTTTGGACAATCTTCATGAAACCAAGACTCTGTCAATACTTTCATACCGAGCTCTCGGAGCTTGTTATAGTCTATGGGAATCTTTCCCATGGATAGCCTCTTGCTTAACTTCACTGTTAAGAAGTATCCAAAAGTAAAATTGCGACGAAAAAATCCTGATGGAAGTCATGGTCTAGTCATAGATAATCCTTTCTGTCACGAGTCACAACTTTAACTTCAATACAACCATCTGTTGTAGGCTTTATCTCATAAGGCCAATTGAGATCACCACTGATTTGTCACGAGGTCTTTGAAACACTGACCATACATCATTTTTTATCACAGCATCTTCCCACATTTCAAATGTGGAAGGTTCTGAATCAATCACAAGATTCAATTTATCTGTAGGGCCAGAGTACTTATCTGGTTTCTGCTTTGTTTTAAAAAAAACTTAGATGCTTGAGAGATTTTCTACTTTCTTTAGTATTTCTTGACACCAGGCTGGTTTCCTTTTAAGGAACTAACAGTGTCCATGGATTCTACTAAGCTACTAGTGTTGTTGTAGGTGAAGGACTAATTCATATACAGTGACTGCTCCCTCTGAGTCTCATAACATGTCTGCCTTTCTGTCATATGCAAATTGGCTCCCTCTGAACCTATACAAACTTTTGACTCTGATCTGATATTCATATCGTTTCAAAATGTTCTTGGTGTCAGTATCAAGTTCAATATGTAAAGTTGAATCAGACTTCAGAGCTCCTGTGCCAATGGCTCAAATTCAATGAAAAAAGGAATAGGATTCTCAAAACAAAGATAACCCAACTGTCAAGCTAAAATGTTGTACTCTTTAACCAGTAGCCCAAAGTTACATGTTGTTTTTCATAACAGACTAAACAGACAGTTGGGTTTCCAACCAGGGAGAAAGACTTAGCTTACATCAAAAATAAGTACAGCTTCCTTGGTCATAAAAATACACATGAGATTCTGACAGTATTTCATTTAGACATAGATACAGGGAGGTAAACATATCTCACTTGTGTTATTTGTAGTCACAAAGAATATCCATGACACCTGTTTAGGCTTTAAGACATACTTGAACTATACTTTCATAAAAATCTGTTAGTTCAAGTAATTTCAATATTCTTAAATGGTTATCCTATGGATAAAGCAAAACTCATCCATATGCAAAACAATACATCTTAAAAGGACTGTAATGACAAAATATGTTCTTACAGAAGTTTACCCACACATGTTCTTCTTCAAAGCCAAGTACATGTTGTTTCCAAGTTTCCACCACTTATGTATTGTGGTTAACTTTAAGGCTTGAGTACTCTTTGCAATACAAAAACATATTAAGTGCATAAGGTGCTGTCATTTAGTAAGGTTACACAGTTTAAAGATCCTTTACCAGTAGTTCTGTTAAAGACATTGTATTTTGCCAAAGGCTTATCAAATGAAAACAGAGCACTTACCAAGCATTAGTAGTAAAAACCTTAAACCTATCACATATCATCTTAAGATAATGCTTGCATTTCCAAGCATCTGTATCAGGAGAATGGCTCTTGCAGCTGCTATAAATTTAACACCTTGCTTGAGGAACAAATTTGGCATTTGATGAGGACATGACTTATCTTGTGGAGGAACTCTGTCATTTAATAATTTATAATTATAAGCAATATATCTAGTAAAAATTTCTTTGAAGCTCATTCAAGGTTTTCATCCTAAACAATAATAGAAGAATTCATCACAAATTATACACAAGGCTCCATACAATAAGCTGTCATTGCATAGTCGAAATGCAAAAAGCTCATCACTAAATATAAGGATCCTTTCTTGGTACGATAAAAATTTTGAACTTCCCAAGACTGGCAACATGTGTGGCAGTGAAGGTGACAGTATCTAGGAATGGTCAACAAACTCCAGTATTTAAAGATTTCATAAGGATAAGAAAAGGTTACTTGCTTCTCCACAATTTAGCAAAAACATTACTCAAATGTGCTAGATTGGTTTTTAAGACAGTTATTCTCAGAAGAATTCAGTTTACACTAAACAAAATGCCTTTAGTGGGAGACTGGACCATTCATGGATGTAAAATCTGGATATGAAAGCTAGATTATTTAGGAGGCCTTCTAGAGAAAAAGTGAAAGTCTATCCATTTTGATAGGTAGATAGAACCAGTAGGAGCTTCTCATCTAAATGCCACTTCACAAGGTTTGGAGATTGATTGGCTACTTAAAACTGCAAAGATTGAATGTTTGAATGCATACTTTCGAAATTATAGATCTACTGCTATAGACAGTGGATTTTGGGTTCATCAGGAGAATTTTTTTAAGCTCTTTGATCATAAATAAATTCTGGTAATTAATAAGACAGATTTGTATTGATTATCCTCAGGAACAGACTGTAAGTAGATCATTTGCTCAATGTTGAAATAGTATGTCCACTGACATGGAAGTGTTGCAACGCTTGACAGCTGTTAGTGCGGGAAAGGAGATGAATGTCAGGTTATGAATATCAGTAACGGGAACAATTAATAATGCTGAAAAAAGGAGAACCGCAGAGCAAAGTTCTTGACAACTTGAGAATCATTAATGTTTTTCTCTACAAATGTAGTTTTCTTCACAAGAGTAGATTTAAGAGCATAATATTGAAGGGTAAGATTATAAGACTTTAAGATTGGCAAAGGCAATTCTCTAGAAGAAATATACAGAAAAGTATTCAGACAATACATAATCATAATTATTAATGTGTTATAGCAACAAATACTAGGATACAGATGCGAAGCTCGTTTGCATACTTGCCCAACATCTGCAGTAAAGCAAACCACCTCGCAGTCATAGTTTTCCCTGCATGACAGCATCTAAGTTGATCAGTGTCATCCTCTATTAAACTGTAAGTTCTCTAATCTGAAGCCAACAAGTGAAGCATACTTTGACTTCCAACATAATTTAATGCTCTCTAAA
>JASDQU010306703.1:0-14705 GCA_032191745.1 Picea mariana
ATGAAGTCCAGAAAGTGGAGAATGAAATGTCTCCTATGCAAGAAAGAATATCTCCTACAAAAGGGTTACAAATAGTAATAGAGGAAGATAATTCATCATATTCTTCTTCTCCCCATCAAGACGGAGAATTCTCTAGGATGACTGACGTAAGGAGAAATTCAAATGAAGAGGTATTAACATTGTAATGTATGAATACATCGAGGTATGGTTCATGGAAAATAGCTCGTCTCGCCACATTAAAGGAACAAGATCAATATTCCATACTTTCTCATAAATTGACACAGATTTCTATGTACAATATGGAACTAATGCTAGATAAGAAGTAAGAGGGTTTGGATATGTGAGATTCCAGCTTGTGTTGGGAGGATTTTTGGGAATATAACATATGCTATATTTTCCAAATTTGAAAGTAAACTTACTCTTTGTTACACATCAAAATTACTCTCTTCGATAGTGTCGCAAGTGTCACATTTTGCTCACAAGTGTCGCAAGTGTCAGGAAAAGCATACTGCCATAATGCCTATGTCATACCTATAACGACATGAGAAAGACATTTGAAAAACCTCAAACATTTTGGAAGAAGAGGAATGGTTAACTGGGTTTATGAACCTCTTGCCATTTGAAAGAACCACTAAAATTGAGTTTTTAGAGGAGAACGCTCCCCTATACCTCTCTCAGGAGTGCTGGCGCCCCCCTATAGACTATCTGGGAGAATTATAACACTCTGTCTACCATTTTGGAGGAGTGTTTCTGCTTTTGAGAGTGCTGGCACCCCCCTATACATTACTAGGGAGCATTATAATGCTCTGACTGTCATTTTGGAGGAGCGCTACCTATTCTGGGCAACAGTTGGTTTGTTGAGAAGAATGAGGGAAAGATCCCTTCAATCTTTGAAGGCAGTTGGATTCGAATCCTTATTCAAGCCATGATCTTAGGGAAGATCCCTAACTGAAGGAGGAAAATCCTCAACTTACCCAAAAGATATCTCAAGTGGTTGGGCCTCTCCAAGCCTATATAAGCAGGCTTTCTTATGGTGAAAGGGGAGGGATTGGAAGCATGAAACCTATGATCTCATAGGAAACACACAATGAAGTGGAGAATAATCAGTGAATCTATTGTCATTCTAATCGTGGGTCTTTTGAGAAAGGGTTAGACAAGGAGGACTTGATGAAGCTGGTGAACTCGCATCTACGATTGTAAGTTTCCTTTGTTGTTGTTCTCATCAATATTATATGCTTGGCCTGTTTCTTTCTATTTTGTGCTTAATCTCACATGAACTTGTCTCTAATAGATAGGTCTATTTCAAGATAATATCAGTAGAGTAGGAAGTGGTTGTACTTTTGTTTGTCTATAGGGATTATCGAGGAGCGAAAGATTGGAGCTCAACTCGGACCGTGCAGGGACAAACATTGGTAAAAGGTATTTCTCTTCTCCTTCCTCCTCACACATTAGTTTATCTATATCTAAACAGAAGTTAGTGACCATGACAAGAATCTTCTATCTTAAGAGTTAAGAGCCTAGCTCTCAAGAGGAGATCTACCTGTTCGCAGGGAGATTTTCCTTCAACAGAAACTGGCGACTCCACTGGGGAATGAATCAAAACTTTTCAGTTTTGGTCTTCCTCATAGGCCTTGTTTTACCCTTCAGACTTTGTTCACCCCATATGTTTGATTTCATATGATGATTGACTCTTTACCGCATCACATTCATCTTGATTGGCAAAGTTTGACTGAAATTTTGGGTTTTTGGACAATTTTTTGAGTTTTTGAAGCTTGGCGCCCCTGTGCCTATGTTAGCCCAGCACCAGCACCCCCTAAATTTCTTAGACAGAGATTTATAATGCTATGGTGTCCCTTACATCAGAGCGCCAACCTCTCCTTTGCAAAAATACCTTCCAAAATTGTCTTTTTGGAGGTCCAGACCCTGTTTTTTTCACTTGCTGAGATTCTTTGTGATTCAATGCTTCTTCCTTTTGACCTTTGACATCCTTCCTTCTAAGGAATAATCACCTTGTTGTCCAGATTTTGTTGCCTTCTTCCTTATTTTTGAGTTTTTCTGCTATTGAGAGTTTGAAATCAATCCACTTCTTTCTTCTCTCCTATCCGACTGAGCAGGAACTCTGGTGAAGGGCATCAGAAATCTGTGAATCATTTCACTTGGTTTTTTGAGGCCATTGTTCTTAAACATCTCTCTTTTGTGTGAATTGGTTGATTTTCTTTATTATCTTTTGTTTTCTCTTTGCCTCTTGTTTCAATCATCGCAAGAGGGTGTGTTGTTTGTGCGAAACCTACTTATGCCTATCCGAATCTCCTTGATCTGAAAGGGTTGTTGGTGGGAGAAGTTTTTTTGCATTGAATTAATCGTCATTCGCATACAAACAAAAAAGATACATGTTAGTGATTGGTTTTCATATTAGAAGGCATTTCTAAAATGTTTTAGCATTGCATTAGATTCGATTGAGAACAAACTGATTGAGGACATTCCATATTAGTGTTTGATAGTGAAAATGACTCTTTTTCTTTCCCTTAAATAGGCATTCATTGAAAAGAAACGATTTCTTATCATCTTTCATGCATTTTTTTGGGAATTTGAGTCATCATTCCATTAGTTTCACTTTCATACACCTTTTGAGTAAAGAACAGCTGTAAAAAGAACGCTAATTAAAAATTATCTAGAACATTTTTTTTTTTTAGGATCTTCCACCAACAGTAGACTAGGGTTAGCACTTTGGATTAGGCTGTGAGTACAACTCCCCAAAGTTTAAAAAAAAAACATTAGCATCCTAAGCTAGGGAGAGTCAAATCCAATTGTTGTATTGGTTTTATGGGATCCCCCTATCACACAGGGGTTATGCACGAGGTCGCATTCGGGCGAGTTATAGAGATTATCCCTCCATGGTTCAACTGTTTGTAGTGGTCGGATCGTATATTGGGGGTCACTTGGAGGTATACCCATGATTATGTGTGGGAGCCTCTCGGGTTGATTTCAGACTTGTTATCCTACCCATACATTTTGGATTGGACTGTCGATTTTACCCGCCCAGGGACTCACTACGAATTGGTGCCTTTAGTTGCCATAATCTTTAGGTACTTACACAAGGTGACGGTGAAGGGAAGTCTCACTATACTTGGAATAGACATTGGTCAAAATCACTCGGGCTCCTTGGAGGGTAAATCCACAATTACTGCATGGAAGCTTGCACCAAGGTGGAAGTCCGTTAATCAGGTCACCATTGTAACTATTCCACCATATCCTAGCCCCTTCTCGACTTGATCGCGCGATGTTGTATTTCATCACCAACTAGTATGATCATCGAGAGAAGTTTTGTTTGCTTGGTTGATTCCTAGATTTTATTAGTGTATGTTGTTTCTTTTTGTTAGTTGGCCCTAGATTTTCAGTGTGTTATGTTATTCTCCACAATTGAGCCTGCAAACAATAAAGGTCTTAGCTGATCATGTAGGATGCAAGGGCTTCCTATGGAAGCCTATCAACCCTTACCTCCTAACCCTCCAAAAGACAACTACCGTAGAGAGGTAGAAAATCAATCCGACACTCGAAGTGTTATTGCTCCTCCATTAGATAACTCAGAAGGCGCTTTGGTCATGGTTGAAAATCCCACTACATCTGTGTTGGTAACTCCCCTCGAACCACTTTTGGTTTGTTTAGACTCCCTTGGGAATGTCATAGACGAAGAGGTCCCACGATTACCGGAGAGGATTTTTATCAAAACATATATGGGATCCATAGAACCAATATTTGGTGATGAGTATAGGACTCCTGTTCGTCCTAGCACCGCAGTAGATACCAATCCCACACCTACTCATTCTGTATGGAGGACTTCATTGGGACGCGATATCTATGAATGTTTCGAATCCTTTCGACAACCCTTTAAACCTCAATACCCTCCTAGTGAAATAGGACCATCCGGTCAAACTATGAATCACCCAGTCGATCAGGTTATTAACCCTACTGTTACACCAACATAAGTCCATCCTAATGATGGACTGATCATCTCTACTCACCTCCAAAGCACTTCAATCTCTACCCCCGTTTCTACAAGCTTTTACTCTACAGCCCCACTTGTTCCACACGATCTTGCTAGGACATCTGCTCACCCGAGAACGCAGAGCCCTACTGGCCAAACACAACTGGCTGGAGGGAAACCACCATCCAACAAACCTTTTCCTCCTGGACGACTACCTTTCCATGGTGGGCCTACCCCTTCCGGGGGACATCCCACTTTTCATGCTCCTCCTGGAGATCAACCTCCATTTGCCAGTCACACCCCAGTCGTAAATCCACCACTAGCAGGGGGGCAACCCTTGTTTGCTGGAAACCCTTCACAATCCTGGAGAGTATCTTCAGGAGGCACTTTTACCCAACCCCACGTTGGAGAGCACTCGTATAATAACCCACTAGCGGGAGTATCCAATCCTGTTCCTTCCGGAACATCTTACAGACAATCTTATCTGGGCAGCATCCCAAACACCACCTAGAGTTCTCTGGGATCACAATCTTATCCTCCTCATGGGTCTAATGTGTATCTGCCTCCGAGATCTACTCCTTACCATTCTCAAGGGAAAATTTTTTATCCTCCTCACGGGAAAATAAATCACCTGGCCTATAATGTTCAGAACCCACCGGGTTATGCAAATGTTTCTCATCCACCATCGAAACCTGCTTATCCTGGCCAGCAACAACCGTATATAGGAGGACCTACTGCTTACAACTATCCACCTAACCTAGTTTATGGTCCTATTGGTGTTCCTATTCCACACCAGTATCATTCGCAAATTAACCAACATCTACCTTTCCTTGTGACTTTGGATCTCCCAGACTTGTCTCGGTTAACTAATGATCCTATTTTTCATTCACCGGTTTGGCTAGTCATTCCAGCTAAACTTCCTTTTGATGTTCCGAAATTTGACGGAAACCTTGGCGAAGATCCGAACAACCATGTGATGACTTTCCATTTTTGGTGTTCATCCAACTCCCTCATGGATGATTCTGTACGATTGCGTCTTTTCCAGCGAATGCTTACCGGTTCGGCAACAAAATGGTATATCGAGCTACCACGCGCTTCTTTTCATGATTTCAATTCCCTTTCCATGTCTTTCCTCACGTACTTTCAACTACCTATTCGCTACGAGATGGGTACTGAACTCTTGTCCTCCCTTCATCAAACTAACTCTGTGCATATCACTGACCATATTCATGAGTGGAGGCAATGACGAAGGATGATCAAGGCAGTCATTCCTGACATACTATTGGAGGAATGGTTTACTAAATCACTTTTACCCCCGATCGCTCGCGATGTCACTATGGATGGTGCGGTCACAGAGGAACAAGCCATCGCTCGGGCTCAGTACTTAGATTTGGTTTATTCCCAATCTGGTACTTTGTATGATTTTCTTTTGAATGCTACTCGAGCTAATACCGATCCATCCAAACCATCATTCTCATCTCATGCGGATGGTGTTATCGGTTCCATCAAAACTCAATCTATTTCCCAATCTCTCACACTCTCCTCTACCTCCCTTCAAACTCAGATCTTTGAGGTGAACGCAGTTCAATCTGCCCCTTCACAACAATCCGGAGGTAAGAAGAAGACAAAGAATAAATCAAAAAATAATAATGAACAACCAAAAAATCAAACACCCGCTACCGAAGAGCAACCACAACGCAAATTGAAATTCCCATGTATCATTTGTGGTGACGATCACTACACTCGAGACTGTCCACTTCACAATGAAGTGGCCAAAAGTTTCCAAGGAAAGTCACAACCTGCTGTGCTTACTCAGCCTTTCCCACATCAGCAATCCATGGTTGCTCAAACCCCCTCTCCTGGGAGAATTTCTAGCGATCCTCATGATGAGGCTTCATCGAGTGCACATATTTATATGTTTAATGGGATCAATTTAACCACTCACTCTAAGACATATGACGCACCAGGTAACCCTGACAAAGGAAAAGACACTAACAGTACCAGTAATTTACCAGATCCATCATCATCCTCCGTTAGTCTTCCATCGGTTAATCCTTTTTCTGGACCACTCTATATTGAGAAACCCACATTTGACTCTATCTTATGCCCTCATAAGAGTACTATACGTAAATCTACCTTTAATCCTAGTTCATGTGCCACCCAGAACTACAACATTGTTGAAGATTTGGCTCAAGCACCATGTGCTATGTCTGTTTTAGAAGTTCTACAGCACTGTCCTAGTCAACGTAGAACACTCTTAGCCGCTCTTGGCGCTGTTGATCCTGAGTCATCCAACCAAATCATGTTTAACCTGGAAAATTATGCATCTCAACTCTCTCACCAACTTGCTTTTCAAGTTGATGTTTTTGTTCACAATCAACAAATCCACCGAACTATTATGGATGAGGGAGTCTCAACTTGTGTCATGTCTTTGGCATGTTGGAAAGGTTTAAAATCACCAGCATTCAACAAATCCCCAACCATGTTACGTGCCTTCGATGGGCGAGTTTTTCATCCCCATGGGCTTTTACAGTCCCTGCCCATCCAATTGGGTGGAAAAATTGTTACTGTTGATGTCGAGGTGGTCGATGCTCCCCTCGATTACAACTTGTTACTTGGAAGAAGTTGGTTTTATGCTATGACTTCCATTGCCTCGTCAGTTTTTTGATGTGTCCAATTTCCTCATCAAGGCAAAATTGTCACTGTTGATCAGTTGGATTTCTAGCCTCATGGGTACCTTCCCTACACCACTTCCACTGACTACACATCATATTTCCACCGTCGATATGATTTCGACCGTGGCTTATCAATCTTTGGAATCATCTAACCCTTGGATTGTATCTTGTCTGTTGGGATTCAACGCATTAGGTGACACCATGCCACTCAGTCTAGCCGAAACATCATATGTTTCTACCCAATCCACTTCTCCCTCGTCGGATGACCAAGATCTATTGGCACCTGACATTACTTCGATCCCATCACGGTTGAGTTCCTTGTCATCTACGATCAACTATATTTCCCCAACTTTTCCCTCGGATGAATCTATTCCGGAAATGTTTCGCATTGACAAGTTACCTTGGGATCATAACCGTCACCGATCCTCTTTTCTTCCCCCTCGTGAATAAATTCAGGTAGATATACAGTCTAACTCACCTCCTGATGTCGATTTTCTATCGTCTCCCATGATTTCAACTTCCAATGATTTGGATCCGGTAGTGGACATGGTGATTTCTTCGGTAGGGTTATTGGAGCCCGATCTCCTTACTCCTATCGCTACCCTCGACATGTGTTCCTTCCCGAGTGATTATCTTCCATCCAACGAAGATCTCCTGGAAGCCATGACCGATTTTTGTCCCTTGACATGGTATCCTTCCAGAGCGTTATCCTCCCGAAAGCCATGATCAAGAAGAAACAACAAGCATAGTTTCTCTTCTCTGTGGAAAGCTCGTTAAAAAATGAAACAGAGGCCACGAGCATAGTTTCTCTTCTCTATGGCAAGCTTGTTAAAAAATGAAGCAGAGGCCCTGAGCATAGTTCTTATTCTATGTCGAGCTCATTAAAAAATTAAATAGTCACCACTCTTGAACCTTCTTTTCATCCACCCTTCTCCTTTTTCTCATCTAGTAGAGAAATTGGTGACAACCTCAAAGTCGGTGAATGAATCAAAGCTTGGAGAGCATGTCTCCAGCCTTTGCTGATCATTCTAGAGTTAAACAACTAGATTTCAAGCTGGGGGCATACCGATCTTAGTTTTTGTTCTTTCTCATGCTCGTAAATACATGAGAATGCATCCGGGTAAACTTTTATCTCTTTTTCGGACCTGTATGGATACACGAAAAAGGAACCCCCTAGAGTCTCCTTTAAGCTCTTTTCAGACTCTCTAAACATGAAAAGATCGCCAAGTGATCTTTCTTCCTTTCCCACTCGTTAAAAGGTTTTAAAGGGCATCTTTCAAGTGATAATTTATCTCTTTTTTGGCCTCATGAGACTAACATTATGAAAAAGGACAACATTGGAGTCATCTTTAAGTTCTTTTCAGACTCTCTAAACATGAAAAATATTCCGAGCAACCTTGTTCTCTTCACTCTCATTAAAGTATTTGAAGAAAACGTCTATTGAGTGATAGTTTATCTCTTTTTCAGTCTCATCAGACTACTTTACGAAAAAGGAATTGAGAGAGTTCTCTTTTAAGTGTTTTTCCAGACTCTATAATCATGAAAAACCTTCGAGTTTTCTATCTTTGGACTCGTTAAACAACACATCGACATACCCATATGGGATCGAACCCTTACTTCTTCTAGTTCATTAAACAAAGGAAGAGGAACTTACTGAAGGTGAGTTATATCAAGCATGTGTTATCCTCCCCGAGCTCGTTAAATTAAAAAGAGGTACTCATCTATTTGGATGGGGGAAAAATTAAAGGAAGCAAGCCAAGCAGTTTTTGAGAACATTACCAGTAACTCTTAGAGTCACCCTTGAACACGACACTTTGTATTTGCGCACATATTAATACACTGAACCTCTGCACTAAACCAATCCTCTGAGTTTTTTCTTACTCCTTTGGGTCACCCGATGAAAGTCACAGTATCCACTGCATCATCGTGTTTTGGTCCATGTCATGTTTCTGTTGTTGTGCCTCAGTGTTCAAGGGAAGTATCCGCCTCGAGAATCAGCCATCACAAATATCTTGTCTCAATACCCGTGTCAGTCCATGTTCATTTGATCTACCAATTACATCTCCATGTCTGTTTCATTTCGTTGATGGGGGATACATCAAGGCCCTCCTTCGTCGAGTCTATTCCTGTCGACTTCAACACATTATCCAAGAACTAGACTTAGAAACCAATTAGTACTTTGGGACCTGCATGCCTCAATGGCAGGCCTCCTCACGTTCGACAGTGGGTTTACATCATTGACCTCTGATCGGATGATTCCATAGATGTTCGACTTCATCTCATCCATTCACATTCGTTGGAATGTACTAGGGTACCTTGGGAATCATTGACATTAATGATGATTTCCCTCGCGCTTGTTAATAGTTTACATCATTGACCAGTAATCAAGTGGTTTCTACCATGTTCGACATCATTACATCTATTTACATGGTTAGATTCGTATTACATTGGGATCGGTAAGAAGACCCTGGGTTGAGTCATCACTCTTATATGTACTTTGCCTAAGTTGCGAAGGAGTTTCTTTTGAACAATGACACATATACTGTTACATAGATCCACTTTGTATTGGTCATGGCTATTTCTTGTCATCTCGTAGATCCAATGTGTATTCTTCGTGGCTGCGATCATTTTAGGTCATAGGAGTATAGATCCACACTGTATCCTCGGTGGCTATACCTTTTATCAATACAATTATGGATCCGCAGTGTATTTTATGGCGGCCATATCTTGCAAGTCTTGATCACCCAAGCATAGGTATGCCTACCTTGGGTTTGAAACATGTCATAATATTTGTTGGATGTTTGTGTGAAACTTCTGTTAGGTTCTGTGTGTCTATACCCTTTCTTGAAAGTTTGCAAAGCATTTTAGTTATCAATTCTCATCTTCTAACTTCATACTTTGGGGGGAAATTTGTTACATATCAAAATTACTCACTTCGATAGTGTCGCAAGTGTCGCATTTTTCTCACAAGTGTCGCAAGTGTCAGAAAAAGTATACTTCCATAATGCCTATGCCATACCTATAATGACATCAGAAATACATTTGAAACACTTCAAACATTTTCGAAGAAGAGGAATGGTAACTGGGTTTATGAATCTCTTGACATTTGAAAGAACCACTAAAATTGAGATTTTAGAGGAGAACGCTCCCCTATACCTCTCTCAGGAGTGCTAGTGCCCCCCTATAGACTATCTGGGAGTGTTATAACACTCTGTCTACCATTTTGGAGGAGCGTTGCTGCTGTTGGGAGTGTTGGCACCCCCCTATACATTACTAGGGAGCGTTATAATGCTCTGACTTCCCTTTTGGAGGAGCAATACCTATTTTGGGCAACAGTTGGTTTGTTGAGAAGAATGAGGGAAAGATCCCTTCAATCTTTGAAGACAGTTGGATTCAAATCCTTAGTCAAGCCATGATCTTAGGGAAGATCCCTAACTGAAGGAGGAAAATCCTCAACTTACCCAAAAGATATCTCAAGTGGTTGGGCCTCTCCAAGCCTATATAAGCAGGCTTTCTTATGGTGAAAGGGGAGGGATTGGAAGCATGAAACCTATGATCTCATAGGAAACACACAATGAAGTGGAGAATAATAAGTGAAGCTATTGTCATTCTGATCATGGGTCTTTTGAGCAAGGGTTAGACAAGGAGGACTTGATGAAGTAGCTGAACTTGCTTCTACGGTTGTAAGTTTCCTTCATTGTTGTTCTCATCAATATAATATGCTTGGCCTGCTTCTTTCTAGTTTGTGCTTAATCTCACATGAGCTTGTCTCTAATAGATAGGTCTATTTTGAGCTAATATCAGTACAATAGGAAGTGGTTGTACTTTTGTTTGTCTACAGGGCTTATCGAGGAGCGAAAGATTGGAGCTCAACTCAGACCGTGCAGGGACAAACACCGGTAAAAGGTATTTATCTTCTCCTTCCTCCTCACACATTAGTTTATCTAGATCCAAAAGGAAGTCAGTGACCATGATACGCATCTTTTTTCTTAAGAGTTAAGAGTCTAGCTCTCAAGAGGAGATCTACCTGTCGGCAGGGAGATTTTCCTTCAACACTCTCAGTTTGATCTTTCAAATAGGAAGAATGTGGAGTTTCATTCTGGGATGGACAGGTACTTGTGTACTCAAAGGAAGCTACTTAGGACATGACAGTAGTGCTTGGTGTTCAAAAGGAGAGGTTGTATAGGTTACTGGGAAGACCTATAATTGGATCCAGTGGCTATTTGGATTGAGTGTAAGATTCAATGTTAGATTCAGATTCACCATCAGAGACATTTTCAAAGACATGAAGCTATGAGACTCCTTCCAGTACTAAGGGAAGAATGAGTCCATAAAGAAGCCACCTATCTTTGTCCCTGTATAGGTACCAGGAAGATTCCATTTTGGAAACAATTTGTAAAAATATGTATATTTGTAAAATAAAAATGTTAGTATGCATATGTAAATACCTTTTAAAAGTCTATTTCCATTGTTTTAATAGAGGACTTGTTAGTCACTCCTTATATAATTTCAAGAGTGAGATGAATCTTGTAGGGATTTCTGAAGTCCTTTGACAACAATGTAGAAAATTCTTATTACATTTTTCTTATTGTCAGCTAAAGAACTGCATATGGATCAAATTGTCTATGTAATATCATTCTTATTTGATGCAGGAGCATCACCAATAGAGCATGAATGGAGAACAACTATATATGCACCAATGCGATTTTGAAGAGATTTTGAATTTCAAAAGTTGGCACATTAATGAAATATCTAGAAGGATGTATTTTCTTTAATTTTTTTGGGGAATTGCAATGCAGATATAGAGTGTTTCTCTTATTTGTCGGGTGCGAAAATTTATTATAATAAATGATAAGTAGATAGTAGTCTTTAATTCGATAAGATAGCTTAGAGTGGTAGGAGGGAAAAAATCAAGAAGGCTCTCTCATTGGTATTTGTAAGATAATTATCATTGTAGTAGAGAGAGAGAGAGAGAGAATATCAAGAGTTTTAGGAGAGAGTTGTTGAAAACCATGTACAGAAACATTTGAATTAATATGAGAATGTTTTGATCCAATTGTATGGTGTATTATGATTGTTGTATGTATCGAATGAATGGTATGTTTATATTTTTTTTACAGTCTTTGTTATGCATGTGTTTTTATGCTCAATGAATGTGATTTCATGTTGAATGTATGAATTTGTGAGAGGTGTATAAGTTTTAATTTTTTCTCTTCCCGAGAATTCCTACAAGGAGAGCAGTGAAAGTTCGCAAGGAGTGCATTGATAAGTTTTGAGTTTACCTCAGAAATCTCAGGGGAGATACCATGAAACTTATACCAATAGAAGTGAAAATTTAGCATAGATCAGTGCAAGGTGTGCACAGGCCGAGTCAAGCCTTAGACTTATCCAACCTGGGAGAGAGGTTGAATAACTCTGTTGCGAGGAGTGCATAGAGTTGGAGTTCTAGATAGATAGAGGTTATCATGAAGGATGCAAGGAGTGAGAGAAGGGTTCTTGAGAATCCTAGAGTTTGCATCGAGAATCAAGCTCAGGAAGGATAGATTTGTCAAGAGTTCAAAGGAAGGACGAGGGTCGAAGTCACCTCGTGGAAAAAAAGTTCATAGGGGTTGACGCAGAGTGTGACAGAGGAAAATCATTAAGAATATCAATAGATGGTGGAGATCCCTGGAGGATAAAGGTGCTAACAGTCGTGCATCATTAGATCTAGTGGATTCACGAGCAAGATAAGAGTCGGGAGTCATTAAATACTTTGAATCTCATGAGGAATAGTTCGGATCGTCGATCTGAGAGCATATCTGACCGTTGATCCCTTTCATTAGGGAGAAGAGTTTGGGTTTTGGGGGAAGAGAGGCAAGTAGTCTTTCGACATCATGAAGTGCAAAGTCCCGAGGTTCTTGGGAGTTGGACCTTGGGTCATAACAGGAGGTCATATTGTTGGAGGCCAAAGGAACAGAGCTAGCACCCACTAGGATCTTAGTTCAAAGTTCGAGGATCGGGAGAGTTGGGGGTGACTTGCAGCCTAACACCCGAAGTTTGAGATCATGAAGTGCCTTTTGGATAGGCTTGTGGTCATAGTCGATGGTCACGTGGAGAAATATTACACCTGGTGCTAGTTCACGTGGGTGAGGTTTCATGAAAGGACCTATGGATTTATTTCGTGGAAGTTCCAACAGGGAACTGAAGAGCTACTCCAGCTCAGAAAGTTTGAAGATCCATTGACCAGGAGGTCAGCAGACCCCACTGAGGTGGGGTCACTTTGTCAGGTGGTATCAGAGCTTACAACTATTGTTTTCTGTAGGCCAAAGAAGATAGAGGACAATTGTTAAATTGAATTATGTGTAGAAGATTCGAAACAATGATGCTAAGGAGACGTCCAGAGAGAAATATACTCGATCCAGCTGTGGAAAGGGAGATGAGATAACTTCGTGCTCAATTAGATTCTATGGAGACAACACAGAGAGGAACACCTCATATTGGAGATATCAATGAGGATGAAAGTGAGAACGAAGAAGGAGACAAAAAAGATGTAGCCGAAGACGCTGTAGAGGAATGTTTGCTAAAATATGTTGCAATAATGGGTTCCAGAGAAACATTGGACATCACGATGTATGAATGCAACTTGGACGTTGAGGATATGTTATATTGGTTTAGATATCTAGATAAATAATTTGACTATAAGGATGTCGAAGAAGACAAGAAAGTTAAGCATGTTGTCACTAGACTGAAAGGACATGCAACACTGTGGTGGGATGAACTGCAAGCTGATAGGCGTTGCAAAGGCAAACAAAGAATTAAAAGCTGGGACAAAATGGTAGCCAATATGAAATCCAAATTCATACTCAGAGATTATAAAATCAATTTGTTTAGAAGAATGCATAATTTAAGACAAAAGGGGATGATAGTGAAGGAATACATAGAGGAGTTTTACAAGTTAAACATCTGAGCTGGTCATCACGAGAGTGATGATGAAAAGTTCACCAGATATATGAATGGCCTCAGATATGAGATTGAGGATGAGATGAGTATGATGACAATAGAAAAATGTGGAAGATGCTTATCAGGTTGCTCTGAAAGTGGAAGAGAAATTGGCCAGAAATCAAGGTCAAAGAGGTAGAGGTAGAAGCCTGAGTGGAGGTAAATAAATTTATCAGGATAGAGTATAAAAGCCCAAGGATGAAGAAAATAATCCACATAACCACCCCGAAAGGGGAGGAAGTTCACAAGGAAGACAATGTGCCGATAGAAACACTTTTCCTCGAGCAAGAGGAAGAGGAAGGGGTAGAGGAGGAGAAATAAAGAGTTTTGTTTGTGGGAAGATAGGACACAAATCTCAGGATTTCCCCAAGAGAATGAGAGAAAGAGAGAAGGAGGAGGAGAAGCTCACATTTCAGAATCACGAAGGAAAAATGTTGAGGCAAAAGATGCAGAAGGTGGAAGATCCTTAATGATGAGGAAAATTCTCTTGAAGCTAGAGAAGGAAATGGAAAATCTAGTCCAAAGGAACACTTTGTTTAAGACTGCTTGCAAGAACAAAGACAGGGTATGCAAGGTCATAATGGACAATGGAAGCACATATAATTTAGTATCCATAGATATGGTGGAGAAGATATTATTGGAGACAGTTGCACATCCAAGCCCGTACAAAGTCTCATGGTTGCAAAAAGGACATCAGGTAACAGTCACTAAACAATGTTTAGTTGAATTAAAGATAGGGGGTTATAGAGATGAGATGTTATGTGACATAATTCCCATGGATGTTTGTCATGTTTTGTTTGGGAGGCCTTGGAAATATGACATAAATGTTATTCATGATAGAAGAAAGAACACCTATACCTTGGAGAAGAATGGTAGAACTCATATGTTGCTACCAATTGAGGATAAGAATGTGAAAGGAGAAACAAGAAACACTATACTTCTCATTAGTGGGAAGGAAATTCTAGATGAAGTCAAGAAAAACCAAGAAATGCAGTTTGTTGTGGTGAGAAAACCTAGAGTCATCTTGACCATTACTTTGATAGATGATCTACTTGAGGAAATTCAGG
>JASDQU010306703.1:15245-32977 GCA_032191745.1 Picea mariana
CTAATAGAAGCTTCCGCTTCTATTAGGTTTTCTTACATCCGCCTTATTCTATTTTATTGAAAGGTCTTATTAATATTGACCTTTATTACATCCGAATACATTGATCTACCTATGTGCGGGTTAGGACCTTAACATATATTTTCCAAATTTGAAAGTAAACTTACTCTTTGTTACACATCAAAATTACTCACTTCGATAGTGTCGCAAGTGTCGCATTTTGCTCACAAGTGTCGCAAGTGTCAGGAAAAGCATACTTCCATAATGCCTATGTCATGCCTATAACGGCATCAGAAAGACATTTGAAAAACCTCAAACATTTTGGAAGAAGAGGAATGGTTAATTGGGTTTATGAACCTCTTGCCATTTGAAAGAACCACTAAAATTGAGTTTTTAGAGGAGAACGCTCCCCTATACCTCTCTCAGGAGTGCTGGCGCCCCCCTATAGACTATCTGGGAGAATTATAACACTCTGTCTGCCATTTTGGAGGAGTGTTTCTGCTGTTGGGAGTGCTGGCACCCCCCTATACATTACTAGGGAGCGTTATAATTCTCTGACTGCCCTTTTGGAGGAGCGCTACCTATTCTGGGCAACAGTTGGTTTGTTGAGAAGAATGAGGGAAATATCCCTTCAATCTTTGAAGGCAGTTGGATTTGAATCCTTAGTCAAGCCATGATATTAGGGAAGATCCCTAGCTGAAGGAGGAAAATCCTCAACTTACCCAAAAGATATCTCAAGTGGTTGGGCCTCTCCAAGCCTATATAAGCAGGCTTTCTTATGGTGAAAGGGGAGGGATTGGAAGCATGAAACCTATGATCTCATAGGAAACACACAATGAAGTGGAGAATAATCAGTGAATCTATTGTCATTCTGATCGTGGGTCTTTTGAGCAAGGGTTAGACAAGGAGGACTTGATGAAGCTGTTGAACTCGCATCTACGGTTGTAAGTTTCCTTCGTTGTTGTTCTCATCAATATTATATGCTTGGCCTGTTTCTTTCTATTTTGTGCTTAATATCACATGAACTTTTCTCTAATAGATAGGTCTATTTCGAGCTAATATCAGTAGAGTAGGAAGTGGTTGTACTTTTGTTTGTCTACAGGGCTTATCAAGGAGCGAAAGATTGGAGCTCAACTCGGACCGTGCAGGGACAAACACTGGTAAAAGGTATTTCTCTTCTCCTTCCTCCTCACACATTAGTTTATCTATATCTAAACGGAAGTTAGTGACCATGATAAGAATCTTCTATCTTAATAGTTAAGAGTCTAGCTCTCAAGAGGAGATCTACCTGTCCGCAGGGAGATTTTCCTTCAACAGAAACTGGCGACTCCACTGGGGAATGAATCGAAACTTTTCAATTTTGGTCTTCCTCATATACCTTGTTTTACCCTTTGTTGTTTTCAAAACTTGTTCACCCCATATGTTTGATTTCATATGCTGATTGACTCTTTACCCCATCACATTCATCTTGATTGGCAAAGTTTGACTGAAATTTTGGGTTTTTGGACAATTTTCTGAGTTTTTGAAGCCTGGAACCCTTGTGCCTATGTTAGCCCAGCACCAGCACCCCTTGAAGTTCTTAGACAGAGATTTATAATGCTCTGGTGTCCCTTACATCAGAGCACCAACCTCTCCTTTGCAAAAATACCTTCCAAAATTGTCTTTTCTGAGGTCCAGACCCTGTTTTTTTCACTTGCTGAGATTCTTTGTGATTCAATGCTTCTTCCTTTTGACCTTTGACATCCTTCCTTCTAAGGAATAATCACCTTGTTGTCCAAATTTTGTTGCCTTCTTCCTTATTTTTGAGTTTTTCTGCTGTTGAGAGTTTGAAATCAATCCACTGCTTTCTTCTCTCCTATTCGACTAAGCGGGAACTCTGGTGAAGGGCATCAGAAATCTGTGAATCATATCACTTGGTTTTTTGAGGTCATTGTTCTTAAACATCTCTCTTTTGTGTGAATTGGGTTGATTTTCTTTATTATCTTTTGTTTTCTCTTTGCCTCTTGTTTCAATCATCGCAAGAGGGTGTGTTGTTTGTGCGAAACCTACTTATGCCTGTCCGAATCTCCTTGATCTGAAAGGGTTGTTGGTGGGAGAAGTTTTTTTGCATTGAATTAATCGTCATTCACATACAAACAACAAAGATACATATTAGTGATTGGTTTGCATATTAGAAGGCATTTCTGAAATGTTTTAGCATTGCATTAGATTCGATTGAGAACAAATTGATTGAGGACATTCCATATTAGTGTTTGATAGTGAAAATGACTCTTTTTCTTTCCCTTAAATAGGTGTTCATTGAAAAGAAACGATTTCTTATCATCTTTCATGCATTTTTTTGGGAATTTGAGTCATCATTCCATCAGTTTCACTTTCATACACCCTTTGAGTAAAGAACAGCTATAAAAAGAATGCTAATTAAAAATTATCTAGAACATTTTCTGTTTTTAGGATCTTCCACCAACAGTAGACTAGGGTTATCACTTTGGATTAGGCTGTGAGTATAACTCTCCAAAGTTTTCAAAACAAACATTAGCATCCTGAGCTAGGGAGATTCAAATCCAATTGTCGTATTGGTTTTCTGGGATCCCTCTCTCACACAGGGGTTACGCATGAGGTCGCATTCGGGTGAGTTACAGAGATTATCCCTCCGTGGTTCAACTGTTTGTAGTGGTCGGATCGTATATTGGGGGTAACTTGGAGGTATACCCACGATTATGTGTGGGAGTCTCTCGGGTTGATTTCAAACTTGTTATCCTACCCATACATTTCAGATTGGACTGTCAATTGTACCTGCCCAGGGACTCACTAAGAATTGGTGCCTTTAGTTGCCATAATCTTTAGGTACTTACACAAGGTGACGGTGAAGGGAAGTCTCACTATACTTGGAATAGACATTGGTCAAAATCACTCGGGCTCCTTGGAGGGTAAATCCACAATTACTGCGTGGAATCTTGCACCAAGGTGGAAGTCCGTTAAGCAGGTCACCATTGTAACTATTCCACTATATCCTAGCCCCTTCTCGACTTGATCGCGCGATGTTGGATTTCATCACCAAATAGTATGATCATCGAGAGAAGTTTTGTTTGCTTGGTTGATTCCTAAATTTTATTAGCGTATGTTGCTTCTTTTTGCTAGTTGGCCCTGGATTTTCAGTGTGTTCTGTTATTCTCCACAATTGAGCCTGCAGACAATAAAGGTATTAGCTGATCATGTAGGATGCAAGGGCTTCCTCCAAAAGGATATCAACCCTTACCTCCTAACCCTCCAAAAGACAACTACTGTAGAGAGGTAGAAAATCAATCTGACACTGGAAGTGTTATTGCTCCTCCATTAGATAACTCAGAAGGTGCTTTGGTCATGGTTGAAAATCCCACTACATCTGTGTCGGTAAATCCTCTCGAACCACTTTTGGTTCGTTTAGACTCCCTTGGGAATGTCATAGATGAAGAGGTCCCACGATTACCGGAGAGGATTTTTACTGAAACATATATGGGATCCACAGAACCAATCTTTGGTGATGAGTATAGGACTCTTGTTCGTCCTAGCACCGCAGTAGATACCAATCCCACACCTGCTCATTTTGTATGGAGGACTTCATCGGGACATGATCTCTATGAACGTTTTGAATCCTTTCGACAACCCTTTAAACCTCATGACCCTCCTAGTGAAACAGGACCATCTGGTCAAACCATGAATCACCCAGTCGATCAGGTTATTAACCCTACTGTTACACCAACACAAGTTCATCCTAATGCTGGACTAATCATCTCTACTCATATCCAAAGCACTTCAATATCTACCCCCATTTGTACAAGCTTTACCTCTACAGCCCCACATGTTCCACACGATCTTGCTGGGACATCTCCTCACCCGAGAACGCAGACCCCTACTAGCGAAACACAACCGACTGGAGGGAAACCACCATCCAACAAACCTTTTCCTCCTAGAGGACTACCTTTCCATGGCAAGCCTACCCCTCCCGGGGGACAACCCACTTTTCATGCTCCTCCTGGAGAGCAACCTCCATTTGCCAGTCACACCCCGGTCGTAAATCCACCACTGGCAGGTGGGCAACCCTCATTTTATGGAAACCCTTCACAATCCTAGAGAGTATCTTCAGGAGGCACTTTTACTCAACCCCACGTTGGGGAGCACTCATATAATAACCCACTAGGGGGAGTATCCAATCATGTTCCTTCCAGAACATCTTACGGACAATCTTATCCAGGCAGCATCCCAAACACCGCCTAGAGTTCTCCGGGACCACAGTCTTATCCTCCTCATGGGTCTAATGTGTATCCGCCTCCAGGATCTACTCCTTACCATTCTCAAGGGAAAAATGTTTATCCTCCTCACGAGAAAATAAATCACCCGGCCTATAATGTTCAGATCCCACTGGGTTATGCAAATGTTTCTCATCCACCATCGAAACCTGCTTATCCTGGCCAGCAACAACCGTATATAGGAGGACCTATTGGTTACAACTATCTACCTAACCCAGTGTATGGTCCTACAGGTGTTTCTATGCCACACCAGTATCATTTGCAAATTAACCAACAACTACCTTTCCTTGTGACTTTGGATCTCCCAGACTTGTCTCGGTTAACTAATGATCCTATTTTTCATTCACCGGTTTGGCTAGTCATTCCAGTTAAACTTCCTTCTGATGTTCCGAAATTTGACGGAAACCTTGGCAAAAATCCGAACAACCATGTGATGACTTTCCATTTGTGGTGTTCATCCAACTCCCTCATGGATGATTATGTACGATTGTGTCTTTTCCAGCGAACGCTTACTAGTTCGGCAACAAAATGGTATATCAAGCTACCATGCGCTTCTTTTCATGATTTCAATTCCCTTTCCATGTCTTTCCTCACGTAATTTCAACTTCCTATTCGCTACGAGATGGGTACTAAACTCTTGACCTCCCTTCGTCAAACTAACTCTGTGCATATCTCTGACCATATTCATGAGTGGAGGCAACGACGAAGGATGATCAAGGCAGTCATTCATGACATACTATTGGAGGAATGGTTTACTAAATCACTTTTACCCCCGATCGCTCGCGATGTCACTATGGGTGGTACGGTCACAGAGGAACTAGCCATCGCTTGGGCTTAGTACTTAGATTTGGTTTATTCCCAATCTGGTACTTTGTATGATTTTCTTCCAAATGCTACTCAAGCTAATACCGATCCATCCAAACCATCATCCTCATCTCATGCGGATGGTGTTATCGGTTCTGTCAAAACTCAATCTATTTCCAAATCACTCACACTCTCCTCTACCTCCCCTCAAACTCATATCTCTGAGGTGAATGCAGTTCAATCTGCCCCTTCACAACAATCCAGAGGTAAGAAGAAGACAAAGAATAAATCAAAAAATAATAATGAACAACCAAAAAATCAAACACCCGCTATCGAAGAGAAACCACAACGGAAACTGAAATTCCCATGTATCATTTGTGGTGACGATCACTACACTCGATACTGTCCACTTCGCAATGAAGTGGCTAAAATTTTCCAAGGAAAGTCACAACCTGTTGTGCTTACTCAGCCTTTCCCACAGCAGCAATCCCTGGTTGCTCAAACCCCCTCTCCTGGGAGAAGTTCTAGCGATTCTCATGATGAGGCCTCGTCGAGTGCACATATTTATATGTTTAATGGGATCAATTTGACCACTCAGTCTAAGACATACGATGCACCAGGTAACCCTGACAAAGGAAAAGACACTAACGGTACCAGTAATTTACCGGATCCATCATCATCCTCCATTAGTCTTCCATCGGTTAATCCTCTGTCTGGACCACTCTAGATTGAGAAACCCACGTTCAAATCTATCTTACGCCCTCCTAAGAGTACTATACATAAAGCTACCTTTAATCCTAGTTCATGTGCCACCCAGAACTACAACATTGTTGAAGATTTGGCTCAAGCACCGTGTGCTATGTCTGTGTTAGAAGTTCTATAGCACTGTCCTAGTCAACATAGAACACTCTTAGCCTCTCTTGGCACTGTTGATCCTAAGTCATCCAACCAAATCATGTTTAACCTGGACAATTATGCATCTCGACTCTCTCACCAACTTGCTTTTCAAGTTGATGTTGTTGTTCACAATCAACAAATCCACCGAAATATTCTGGATGAGGGAGCCTCAACTTGTGTCATGTCTTTGGCGTGTTGGAAAGGTTTAAAATCACCAGCACTCAACAAATCCCCAATGATGTTACGTGCCTTCGATGGGCGAGTTTTTCATCCCCATGGGCTTTTACAGTCCCTGCCCATCTAATTGGGTCGCAAAACTGTTATTGTTGATGTCGAGGTGGTCGATGCTCCCCTCGATTACAACTTGTTACTTGGAAGAAGTTGGTTTTATGCTATGACTTCCATTGCCTCATCAGTTTTTCGATGTGTCCAATTTCCTCATCAAGGAAAAATTGTCACTGTTGATCAGTTGGATTTCTGCACGATCGATGCTTGCATTCCCTCTACCAACAATATTCCTTTCTTGGGAGACCACAAGATCACGTATGAAAGCATTGGTGTTGGATTACTGAAAGATTCTAGCCTCATGGGTACCTTCCCTACACCACTTCCACCGACTACACATCATATTTCCACCATCAATATGATTTCGACCGTGGCTTATCAATCTTTGGAATCATCTGAACCTTGGATTGTATCTTGTTCGTTGGAATTCAACGCACTAGGTGACACTGTGCCACTCAGTCTAGACGAAACATCATATGTTTCTACCCAATCCTCTTCTCCCTCGTCAGATGACCAAGATCTATTGGCACCTGACGTTTCTTCGATGCCATCATGGTTGAGTTCCTTGTCGTCTGCAATTAACTATATTTCCCCAACTTTTCCCTCAAATGAATCTATTCCGGAAATGTTTCACATTGACAAGTTACCTTGGGATCATAACCGTCACCGATCCTGTTTTCTTCCCCCTCGTGAAGAAATTCAGGTAGATATACAGTCTATCTCACCTACTGATGTCAATTTTCTATCGTCTACCATGATTTCAACTTCCAATGATTTGGATCCGGTAGTGGACATGGTGATTTCTTCGGTAGGTTTATTGGAGCCTGATCTCCTTACTCTTATCATGACCCTCGACATGTGTTCCTTCCCGAGTGATTATCTTCCATCCAACGAAGATCTCCTGGAAGCCATGACCAAGTTTTTCCCCTTGACATGGTATCCTTCCAGAGCGTTATCCTCCCAAAAGCCATGATCAAGAAGAAACAACAAGCATAGTTTCTCTTCTCTGTGGCAAGCTCGTTAAAAAATGAAACAGAGGCCACGAGCATAGTTTCTCTTCTCTGTGGCAAGCTTGTTAAAAAATGAAGCAGAGGCCCTGAGCATAGTTCTTTTCCTATGTCGAGCTCATTAAAAAATGAAACAGTCACCTCCCTTGAACCTTCTTTTCATCCACCCTTCTCCTTTTTCTCATCTAGTAGAGAAATTGGTGACAAACTCAAAGTCGGTGAATGAATCAAATCTTGGAGGGCATGTCTCCATCCTTTGCTGATCATTCTGGACTTAAGCCACTAGCTTTCAAGCTGGGGGCATACCGATCTTAGTTTTTTTTCTTTCTCATGCTCGTAAATACATGAGAATGCATCCGGGTAAACTTTTATCTCTTTTTCGGACCTGTATGGATAAACGAAAAAGCAACCCCCTAGAGTCTCCTTTAAGCTCTTTTCAGACTCTCTAAACATGAAAAGATCGCCAAGTGATCTTGCTTCCTTTCCCACTCGTTAAAAGGTTTTAAAGGGCATCTTTCGAGTGATAATTTATCTCCTTTTCGGCCTTGTGAGACTAACATTATGAAAAAGGACAACATTGGAGTCACCTTTAAGTTCTTTTCAGACTCTCTAAACATGAAAAAAATTCAGAGCGACCTTGTTCTCTTCACTCTCATTAAAGTATTTGAAGAAAACATCTGTTGAGTGATAGTTTATCTCTTTTTCGGTCTCATCAGACTACTTTACGAAAAAGGAACTGAGAGAGTTCTCTTTTAAGTGTTTTTCCAGACTCTATAATCATGAAAAACCTTTGAGTTTTCTATCTTTGGACTCGTTAAACAACACATCGACATACCCATATGGGATCGAACCCTTACTTCTTCTAGTTCGTTAAACAAAGGAAGAGGAAATTACCGAAGGTGAGTTATATTGAGCATGTGTTATCCTCCTCGAGCTCGTTAAATTAAAAAGAGGTACTCATCTATCTGGATGGGGGAAAAATTGAATGAAGCAAGCCAAGAAGTTTTTGAGAACATTACCAGTAACTCTTAGAGTCGCCCTTGAACATGACACTTTGTCTTTGCACACATATTAATCCACTGAACTTCTGCACTAAACCAATCCTCTGATTTTTTTCTTACTCCTTTGGGTCACCCGATGAAAGTCACAGTATCCACTGCATCATCGTGTTTTGGTCCATGTCATGTTTCTGTTGTTGTGCCTCAGTGTTCAAGGGAAGTATCCACCTCGAGAGTCAGCCATGACAAATATCTTGTCTCAATACCCGTGTCAGTCCATGTTCATTTGATCTACCAATTACATCTCCGTGTCTATTTCGTTTCGCTGATGGGGGATACATCAAGGCCATCCTTCGACGAGTCTATTCCGGTCAACTTCAACACATTAGCCAAGAACTAGACTTAGAAACCAATTAGTACTTTGGGACCTGCATGCCTCAATGGAAGGCCTCCTCACATTTGAAAGTGGGTTTACATCATTGACCTCTGATTGGATGATTCCACAGATGTTCGACTTCAGCTCATCCATTCACATTCGTTGGAATGTACTAGGGTACCTTGGGAATCATTGAAATTAATGATGATTTCCCTCGCGCTTGTTAACAGTTTACATCATTGACCAGTAATCAAGTGGTTTCCGCCATGTTCGACATCATTACATCTATTTACATGGTTAGATTCGTATTACATCGGGATCGGTAAGAAGATCCTGGGTTGAGTCATCACTCTTATATGTACTTTTCCTAGGTTGCGAAGGAGTTTCTTTTGAACAATGACACATATACTGTTACATAGATCCACTTTGTATTGGTCGTGGCTATTTCTTGTCATCTCGTAGATCCAATGTGTATTCTTCATGGCTACGATCATTTCAGGTCATAGGAGTATAGATCCACACTGTATCCTTCATGGCTATACCTTTTATCAATACAATTGTGGATCCGCAGTGTATTTTATGGTGGCCATATCTTGCAAGTCTTGATTACCCAAGCATAGGTATGCCTGCCTTGGGTTTGAAACATGTCATAATATTTGTTGGATGTTTGTGTGCAGATTCTGTTAGGTTCTCTACGTCTATACCCTTGCTTGAAAGTCTGCAAAGCATTTCAGTTATCAATTCTCGTCTTCTAACTTCATACTTTGGGGGGAAATCTGTTACACATAAAAATTACTCACTTCGATAGTGTCGCAAGTGTCACATTTTTCTCACAAGTGTCGCAAGTGTCAGGAAAATCATACTGCCATAATGCCTATGTCATACCTATAATGACATCAAAAAGACATTTGAAACACCTCAAACATTTTGGAAGAAGAGGAATGGTAACTGGGTTTATGAACCTCTTTCCATTTGAAAGAACCACTAAAATTGAGTTTTTAGAGGAGAACGCTCCCCTATACCTCTCTCAGGAGTGCTAGTGCCCCTCTATAGACTATATGGGAGTGTTATAACACTCTGTCTACCATTTTGGAGGAGCGTTGCTGCTGTTGGGAGTGTTGGCACCCCCCTATACATTACTAGGGAGCGTTATAATGCTCTGACTTCCCTTTTGGAGGAGCACTACCTATTTCGGGAAACAGTTGGTTTGTTGAGAAGAATGAGGGAAAGATCCCTTCAATGTTTGAAGGCAGTTGGATTTGAATCCTTAGTCAAGCCATGATCTTAGGGAAGATCCCTAACTGAAGGAGGAAAATCCTCAACTTACCCAAAAGATATCTCAAGTGGTTGGGCCTCTCCAAGCCTATATAAGCAGGCTTTCTTATGGTGAAAGGGGAGGGATTGGAAGCATGAAACCTATGATCTCATAGGAAACACACAATGAAGTGGAGAATAATCAGTGAAGCTATTGTCATTCTGATCGTGGGTCTTTTGAGCAAGGGTTAGACAAGGAGGACTTGATGAAGCTGCTGAACTCACATCTACGGTTGTAAGTTTCCTTCGTTGTTGTTCTCATCAATATAATATGCTTGGCCTGCTTCTTTATAGTTTGTTCTTAATCTCACATGAGCTTGTCTCTAATAGATAGGTCTATTTTGAGATAATATCAGTAGAGTAGGAAGTGGTTGTACTTTTGTTTGTCTACAGGGCTTATCGAGGAGTGAAAGATTGGAGCTCAACTCAAACCGTGCAGGGACAAACACTGCTAAAAGGTATTTCTCTTCTCCTTCCTCCTCACACATTAGTTTATCTAGATCTAAAAGGAAGTCAGTGACCATGATATGCATGTTTTGTCTTAAGAGTTAAGAGTCTAGCTCTCAAGAGGAGATCTACCTGTCCGCAGGGAGATTTTCCTTCAACACTCTCAGTTTGAGATTTCAAATAGGAAGAATGTGGAGTTTCATTCTAGAATGGACATGTACTTGTGTACTCAAAGGAAGCTACTTAGGACATCACAGTAGTGCTTGGTGTTCAAAAGGAGAGGTTTTATAGGTTACTAGGAAGACCTATAATTGGATCCAGTGGCTATTTGGATTGAGTGTAAGATTCAATGTTAGATTCAGATTCACCATCAGAGACATTTTCAAATACATGAAGCTGTGAGACTCCTTCCAGTACTAAGGGAAGAATGAGTCCATAAAGAAGCCACCTATCTTTGTCCCTGTATAGGTATCAAGAAGATTCCATTTTGGAAACAATTTGTAAAAATATGTATATTTGTAAAATAAAAATGTTAGTATGCATATGTAAATACCTTTTAAAAGTCTATTTCCATTGTTGTATTAGAGGACTTGTTAGTCACTCCTTAGATAATTTCAAGAGTGAGATGAATCTTGTAGGGATTTCTGAAGTCCTTTGACAACAATGTAGACAATTCTTATTACATTTTTCTTATTATCAGCTAAAGAACTACGTATGGATCAAATTGTCTGTGTAATATCATTCTTATTTGATGCAGGAGCATCACCAATAGAGCATGAATGGAGAACAACTAGATATGCACCAATGCGCATTTGGAAGAGATTTTGAATTTTGAAAGTTGGCACATTAATGAAATATCTAGAAGGATGTATTTTCTTTAAATTATTTGGGGAATTGTGATGCAGATATAGAGTGTTTCTCTTATTTGTCAGGTGCGAAAATTTATTATAATAAATGATAAGTAGATAGTAGTCTTTAATTCGATAAGATAGCTTAGAGTGGTAGGAGGGAAAAAATCAGGAAGGCTCTCTCATATGGTATTTGTAAGATAATTATCATTGTATTAGAGAGAGAGAGAGAGAGAGAGAGAGAGAGAGAGAGAGAGAATAGCAAGAGTTGTAGGAGAGAGTTGTTGAAAACCATGTACAGAAACATTTGAATTAATATGAGAATGTTTTGATCCAATTGTATGGTGTATTATGATTGTTGTATGTATCGAATGAATGGTATGTTTATATTTGTTTTACAGTCTTTGTTATGCATGTGTTTTTATTCTCAATGAATGTGATTTCATGTTGAATGTATGAATTTGTGAGAGGTGTATAATTTTTAATTTTTTCTCTTCTCGAGAATTCTTGCAAGGAGAGCAGTGAAAGTCTGCAAGGAGTGCATTGATAGGTTCTGAGTTTACCTCAGAAAGCTCAGGGGAGATACCGTGAAACTTATACCAATAGAAGTGAAAATTTAGCATAGATCCGTGCAAGGTGTGCACAGGCCGAGTTAAGCCTTAGACTTATCCAACCTGGGAGAGAGGTTGAATAACTCTATTGCGAGGAGTGCATAGAGTTGGAGTTCTAGATAGATAGAGGTTATCATGAAGGACGCAAGGAGTGTGAGAAGGGTTCTTGAGAATCCTAGAGTTTGCATCGAGAATCAAGCTCAGGAAGGATAGATTTGTGAAGTGTTCAAAGGAAGGACGAGGGTGGAAGTCACCTCGTGGAAAAAAAGTTCATAGGGGTTGACGTAGAGTCTGACAGAGGAAAACCATTAAGAATATCAATAGATGGTGGAGATCCCTGGAGGATAAAGGTGCTAATATTCGTGTGTTGTTAGATCCAGTGGATTCACGAGCAAGATAAGAGTCGGGAGTCATTAAATACTTCGAAGCTCATGAGGAATAGTTCGGATCATCGATCTGAGAGCATATCTGACAGTTGATCCCTTTCGTTAGGGAGAAGATTTTGGGTTTCGAGGGAAGAGAGGCAAGTAGTATTTCGACATCATGAAGTGCAAAGTCCTGAGGTGCTTGGGAGTTGGACCTTGGGTCATAACCGGAGGTCATATTGTTGGAGGCCAAAGGAACAAAGCTAGTGCCCACTAGGATCTTAATTCAAAGTTCAAGGATCGGGAGAGTCGGGGGTGACTTGCAGCCTAACACTCGAAGTCTGAGATCAAGAAGTGCCTTTTGGATAGGCTTGTGGTCATAGTTGATGGTCACGTGGAGAAATATTGCACCTGGTGCTAGTTCACATCGGTGAGGTTTCATGAAAGGACCTATGGATTTATTTCGTGGAGGTTCCAACAGGGAACTGAAGAGCTACTCCAGCTCAGAAGGTTTGAATATCCATTGATCGGGAGGTTAGCAGACCCCACTAAGGTGGGGTCACTACATCAGGTGGTATCAGAGCTTACAACTATTATTTTATTTAGGCCAAAGAAGATAGAGGACAATTTTTAAATTGAATTATGTGCAGAAGATTCGAAACAATGTTGCTAAGGAGACGTCCAGAGAGAACTATACCCGATTCAGCTGTGGAAAGGGAGATGAGATAACTTCATGCTCGATTAGATTCTATGGAGACAACACAGAGAGGAACACCTCATATTGGAGATATCAGTGAGGATGAAAGTGAGAACGAAGAAGGAGACGAAAAAGCTATAGCCGAAGACACTGCAGAGGAATGTTTGCTAAAATATGTTGCAATAATGGGTTCTAGAGAAACATTGGACATCAAGATGTATGAATGCAACTTGGACGTTGAGGATATGTTATATTGGTTTAGATATATAGATAAATAATTTGACTATGAGGATGTCGAAGAAGACAAGAAAGTTAATCATGTTGTCACTAGATTGAAAGGACATGCAACACTGTGGTGGGATGAACTGCAAGCTGACAGGTGTTGCAAAGGCAAACAAAGAATTAAAAGCTGGGAAAAAATGGTAGCCAATATGAAAGCCAAATTCATACTCAGAGATTATAAAATCAATTTGTTTAGAAGAATGCAGAATTTAAGACAAAAGGGGATGATAGTGAAGGAATACATAGAGGAGTTTTACAAGTTAAACATCTGAACTGGTCATCACGAGAGTGATGATGAAAAGTTCACCAGATATATGAATGGCCTCATATATGAGATTGAGGATGAGATGAGTATGATGACGATAAAAAATGTGGAAGATGCTTATCAGGTTGCTCTGAAAGTGGAAGAGAAATTGGCCAGAAATCAAGGTCAAAGAGGCAGAGGTAGAAGCCTGAGTGAAGGTAAATAAATTTCTCAGGATAGAGTATAAAAGCCCAAGGATGAAGAAAATAATCCACATAACCACCCCGAAAGGGGAGGAAGTTCACAAGGAAGACAATGTGCCGATAGAAACACTTTTCCTCGAGCAAGAGGAAGAGGAAGGGGCAGAGGAGAAGAAATAAAGAGTTTTGTTTGTGGGAAGATAGGACACAAATCTCGGGAATGCCCCAAGAGAACGAGAGAAAGAGAGAAGGAGGAGAAGAAGCTCACATTTCATAATCACGAAGGCAAAATGTTGAGGAAAAAGATGCAGAAGATGGAAGATCCTTAATGATGAGGAAAATTCTCTTGAAGCTAGAGAAGGAAATGGAAAATTCAGTCCAGAAGAACACTTTGTTTAAGACTGCTTGCAAGAAAAAAGACAGGGTATGCAAGGTCATAGTGGACAGTGGAAGCACATATAATTTAGTATCCATAGATATGGTGGAGAAGATATTATTGGAGACAGTTGCACATCCAAGCCCGTACAAAGTCTCATGGTTGCAAAAAGGACATCAGGTAACAGTCACTAAACAATGTTTAGTTGAATTTAAGATAGGGGGTTATAGAGATGAGATGTTATGTGACATAATTCCCATGGATGTTTGTCATCTTTTTTTGGAGAGGCCTTGGAAATATGACATAAATGTTATTCATGACAAAAGAAAGAACACCTATACCTTGGAGAAGAATGGTAGAACTCATATGTTGCTGCCAATTGAGGATAAGAATGTGAAAGGAGAAACAAGAAACACTATACTTCTCATTAGTGGGAAGGAAATTCTAGATGAAGTCAAGAAAAACCAAGAAATGCAGTTTGTTCTGGTGAGAAAACCTAGAGTAATCTTGACCATTACTTCAATAGATGATCTACTTGAGGAAATTCAGGAACTTCTGGAGAATTTTGCTGATATAGTGGTGGACGATTTTCCTTGTTCGTTGCCACCCATCAGGAGTATAAGCCATCACATTGACCTTATACTAGGAGCAAGTTTTCCAAACAAAGCAACGTACATATTGACGTCGTAGGAGAATGAATAGGTTCAGAAGAAAGTCCAGGATTTGATGGACAAAGGGTTAATTAGAGAAATCTTGAGTCCATGYGTTGTACCAATAGTGTTAAGTCCGAAGAAGGATGGTGGATGGAGAATGTGCATAGACTTGAGAGATATCAACAAAATCACCATCAGGTTAGATTTCCTTTACCTAGGATGGATGACTTGATGGATTGTTTGAGTGGAGATTTTTTTTTTTGAAAATTGATTTAAAGAGTGGATATCACCATATACAGATGAGGGAAGGTGAAGAATGGAAGACATCATTCAAAACAAAAGAAGGACTGTATGAATGGCTTGTCATGCCATTTGTCTTGACGAATGCTCTGAGTACTTTTATGATATTGATGAACGAAGTCTTGAAAGATTTCATTGGTAAGTTTGTAATTGTGTATCTTGATGATATACTGATCTTCGGTAAGACTGAGGAGAAACACTTGAGACATTTAACTTTAGTGATGAGTAGGTTGCAGCAAGAGAACTGATAAATCTGAAGAAGTGGTCTTTCATGAAGACGAAACTCATTTATTTGGGTTTTTTGATCTCTTCGAATGACTTGAATATGGATTCGGAGAAGGTAAAAGAAATCAAAGAATGGCCATCACCAAGGAATATCTTTGAAGTCAAAATCTTCCATGGATTATCCAGTTTTTATAGGAAATTCATCAGGAATTTTAGTGGGATTTGTGCACCAATGATGGATACAGTTAAGAAGAGACATAAGTATTTTAATTGGACAGTGGAAGTAGTGAAAAGTTTCAATTTGTTAAAGGAGAAGGTAACTAGACAATGAGTTCTGGTCCTACCAGATTTCAGTAAAACATTTCAAGTGATATGTGATGCAAGTGGATTTGTGATTGGATCAGTCTTGAGTCAGGATAATAGGCCAGTTGCATACTTCAGTGAAAAGTTGAATGAGATCAAAGGGAAATAATCCACGTATGGTAAAGAGTTCTATGCAGTAATTCAAGCCTTGAAGAAGTGGAGGCACTACATGGTTCCTAATGAGTTCGTTTTGTACAGCGACAACCAAGCATTACAATTTGTAACCAGATATGAAAAACTGAACTAGAGACATGCAAAATGGGTTGATTTTATGCAGAACTTTACTTTTTTTACAAAGCACATTTCTGGAAATTCTAACAAGGTTGCTGATGCATTGAGCAAGCGATGTTTGATTCTGCAGGAGTTTCGAGTGAATACCTTAGGTTTTGAACACCTAAAGGAGATGTACAGAGATGATTTAGATTTCAAGGATTCTTATGAAGCATGTGATAATCCTATTCTGAGAGAGAGAATCCAGTGGACTAAATATTTGATTCAGGATGGACTGTTGGTCAAAGGAAATCAGTTATGCATTCAAAAGTTTTCTATGAGGGAAAACCTTATGAAGGAAAAACATAGTGGGGGATTGGTTGGACATTTCAGCCATGACAAAAAAATTGAGCGATTGAACAATTTGTATTATTGGCCAGGAATGAGGACAGATGTCAGGAAATTTGTCAAGAGATGTAAAATATGCCATCATGCAAAGGGGAAAAGACAAAATACTGGATTGTATCAACCATTTCCAATACCAGAGAGGCCATGGGACATGGTAAGCATGGATTTTGTGTTGGGATTGTCAAGAACACAAAGAGGATGTGATTCAATATTTTTGGTAGTCGATAGATTTTCAAAAATGGCACATTTCATTCCATGTCAGAAAACCAGTGATGCAACACACATTGCAAACATGTTTTTCAAAGAAGTTGTTCAAGTTTATGGATTGCCTAAGAGTATTGTTTCAGACAGAGATACCAAATTTGTTGGTCATTTATGGAGGAAACTGTGAAAGAATATGAGGATGGATTTATCCTTTAGCTCAGCATATCACCCTCATATGGATGGATAGACTAGAGTAGTAAATCGAAGTTTGGGGAATTTATTGAGGAGTTTGGTTGTTGAACACTATAGTTAGTGGGATCAGATTCTTCCGCAAGCGGAGTTTGCATGCAATGATTCACCTAACAGGAGAACATGAAAGATTCCATTCCAAATACTGTATGGAATGTAGCCAAGAGGATTATCTGAGCTGAGAGACTTAGAACAGAGTGAGTTCAGGAGTGTTGGAGTGGAAGATTTTGTAGCAGAAATGTAGGAGCTCCATAGTAATATCAAAGAGCGGTTGTAGATTTCTAGCTAGGAATACAAGAACAAAGTGGATCAACATCGAAGAGAGCTTCAATTTGAAGTAGGATATTTATTTTTGGCACACCTCAGAAAACAAAGGTTCCCAAGGGGAACATATAAAAATTGAAAATGAAGAAAATAGGGTCGTGTAAAATCTTACGGAGGTTTGAGACAGATGCTTATGAGATAGAATTAACAAATGATGTGGGCATATCACCCATATTCAACGTAGTAGACCTGTATCCTTACCAAGAAGATGAAGTAGGAGGAGAAAACGATCAGAAGAAAATTTAGTGGGTAAAACAAATGCTTGTAGAAGAAAGGTCGTAGATGGAAAAGATCATGGATCAGAGAGTTACAAAGAAAACCCGAAGGAAGACGTATTTTGAATACTTGGTAAAATGAAAAGACACCCAATCGAGGATGCTAGTTGGAAAAATGAATTAGATATTTAGAAGCATGGAAACACAGTGCAGGAACTCATGGACAAGAGTCCGTGAATTTTTCAGCCAGAGGAGTATGATGCAGGAGCATCGCTAGCAGAGCGTGAATGGAGAACAGTTGGATATGCACCAATGCGCATTTTGAAGGGATTTTGAATTTCAAAAGTTGGCACATTAATGAAATATATAGAAGGATGTATTTGCTTTAAATGATTTGGGGAATTGTAATGCATATCTAGAGCATTTCTCTTATTTGTCAGTTGCGAACATTTATTATAATAAATGATAAGCAGATAGTAGTCTTTAATTCGATAAGATAACTTAGAGTAGTAGGAGGGAAAAACTCAAGAAGACTCTCTCGTATGGT
>JASDQU010306703.1:35783-48915 GCA_032191745.1 Picea mariana
GAGTACTTTTATGATATTGATGAACGAAGTCTTGAAAGATTTCATTGGTAAGTTTGTAATTGTGTATCTTGATGATATACCGATCTTCGGTAAGACTGAGGAGGAACACTTGAGACATTTAACTTTAGTGATGAGGAGGTTGCAGCAAGAGAACTGATAAATCTGAAGAAGTGGTCTTTCTTGAAGACGAAAGTCATTTATTTGGGTTTTGTGATATCTTTGAATGAATTGAAGATGGATTCGGAGAAGGTAAAAGAAATCAAAGAATGGCCATCACCAAGGAATATCTTTGAAGTCAAAATATTCCATGGATTATCCAGTTTTTATAGGAAATTCATCAGGAATTTTAGTGGGATTTGTGCGCCAATGATGGATATAGTTAAGAAGAGACATAAGTATTTTAATTGGACAGAGGAAGTAGCGAAAAGTTTCAATTTGTTAAAGGAGAAGGTAACTAGACAACCAGTTCTGGTCCTACCAGATTTCAGTAAAACATTTCAAGTGATATGTGATGCAAGTGGATTTGTGATTGGATTAGTCTTGAGTCAGGATAATAGGCCAGTTACATACTTCAGTGAGAAGTTGAATGAGACCAAAGGGAAATACTCCATGTATGGTAAAGAGTTCTATGCGGTAATTCAAGCCTTGAAGAAATGGAGTCACTACATGGTTCCTAATGAGTTCGTTTTGTATAGCGACAACCAAGCATTACAATTTGTAACCAGATATGAAAAACTGAACCAGAGACATGCAAAATGGGTTGATTTTATGCAGAACTTTACTTTTTTTACAAAGCACATTTCTGGAAATTCTAACAAGGTTATTGATGCATTGAGCAAACGATGTTTGATTCTGCAGGAGTTTCAAGTGAAGACCTTAGGTTTTGAACACCTAAAGGAGATGTACAGAGATGATTTAGATTTCAAGGATTCTTATGAAGCATGTGATAATCCTATTCTGAGAGAGAGAATCCAGTGGACTAAATATTTGATTCAGGATGGACTGTTGGTCAAAGGAAATCAGTTGTGCATTCAAAAGTTTTCTATGAGGGAAAACCTTATGAAGGAAAAACATAGTGGGGGATTGGCTGGACATTTCGGCCATGACAAAAAAATTGAGCAATTGAACAATTTGTATTATTGGCCAGGAATGAGGACAGATGTCAAGAAAATTTTCAACAGATGTAAAATATGCCATCATGCAAAGGGGAAAAGACAAAATACTGGATTGTATCAACCATTGCCAATACCAGAGAGGCCATGGGACGTGGTAAGCATGGATTTTGTGTTGGGATTGTCAAGAACACAAAGAGGATGTGATTCAATATTTTTGGTAGTCGATAGATTTTCAAAAATGGCACATTTCATTCCATGTCAGAAAACCAGTGATGCAACACACATTGCAAACATGTTTCTCAAAGAAGTTGTTCAACTTCATGGATTGCCTAAGAGTATTGTTTCAGAGAGAGATACCAAATTTGTTGGTCATTTCTGGAGGAAACTGTGGAAGAATATGATGATGGATTTATCCTTTAGCTCATCATATCACCCTCATACGGATGGATAGACTAGAGTAGTAAATCGAAGTTTGGGGAATTTATTGAGGAGTTTGGTTGTTGAACACCATAGTTAGTGGGATCAGATTCTTCCGCAAGCAGAGTTTGCATGCAACGATTCACCTAACAGGAGCACATGAAAAAGTCCATTCCAAATACTGTATGGAATGTAGCCAAGAGGAGTATCTGAGCTGAGAGACATAGAATAGAGTGAGTTCAGGAGTGTTGGAGTGGAAGATTTTGTAGCAGAAATGCAGGAGCTCCATAGTAATATCAAAGAGCAGTTGTAGATTTCTAGCTAGGAATACAAGAACAAAGTGGATCAACACCGAAGAGAGCTTCAATTTGAAGTGGGATATTTATTTTTGGCACACCTCAGAAAACAAAGGTTCCCAAGGGGAACATATAAAAATTGAAAATGAAGAAAATAGGGTCGTGTAAAATCTTACGGAGGTTTGAGACAGATGCTTATGAGATAGAATTACCAAGTGATGTGGGCATATCACCCATATTCAACGTAGTAGACCTGTATCCTTACCAAGAAGATGAAGCAGGAGGAGAAAACGATCAGAAGGAAATTCAGTGGGTAAAACAAATGCTTGTAGCAGAAAGGCCGTAGATGGAAAAGATCATGGATCAGAGAGTTAGAAAGAAAACCCGAAGGAAGACGTATTTTGAATACTTGGTAAAGTGGAAAGGACACCCAATCAAGGATGCTAGTTGGGAAAATGAATTAGATATTTAGAAGCATGAAAACACAGTGCAGGAACTCATGGACAAGAGTCCATGAATTTTTCAGCTAGAGGAGTATGATGCAGGAGCATCGCTAGCAGAGCGTGAATGGAGAACAGTTGGATATGCACCAGTGCACATTTTGAAGGGATTTTGAATTTCAAAAGTTGGCACATTAATGAAATATCTAGAAGGATGTATTTTCTTTAAATGATTTGGGGAATTGTAATGCATATCTAGAGCATTTCTCTTATTTGTCGGTTGCGAACATTTATTATAATAAATGATAAGCAGATAGTAGTATTTAATTTGATAAGATAGCTTAGAGTAGTACAAGGGAAAAACTCAAGAAGACTCTCTCGTACGGTATTTGTAAGATAATTCTCATTGTAGTAGAGAGAGAGAGAGAGAATAGAAAGAGTTGTAGAAGAGAGTTGTTGAAAACCATGTACAAAAACATTTGAATTAATATGAGAATGCTTTGATCCAATTTTATGGTGTATTATGATTGTTGTATGTATCGAATGAATGGTATGTTTATAGTTGTTTTACAGTCTCTTTTATGCATGTGTTTTTATGCTCAATGAATGTGATTTCATGTTTAATGTATGAATTTGTGAGAGGTGTATAAGTTTCAATTGTTTCTCTTCTTGAGAATTTCTGCAAGGAGAGCAGTGAAATTTCGCAAGGAGTGCATTGATAGGTTCTAAGTTTACCTCAGAAATCTCATGGGAGATACCGTGAAACTTATACCAATAGATGTGAAAAGGTAGCACATAGTTGTGTTAGGTGTGTGAAGTTCGGGTTAAGCCTTAGACTTATCCAACTTGAGAGAGAGGTTGAAGAACTTTGTTGCGAGGAGTGCACATAGTTGGAGTTCTAGATAGCAAGAGGTTATCGTGAAGGCCACAAGGAGTGTGAGCAGGGTTCTTGAGAATCATAGAGTTTACATCGAGAATAGAGCCAAGGAAGGATAGATTTGTCAAGAGTTCAAAGGAAGGATGAAGGTCGAAATCACCTCATGGAAAACAATTTCAGACGGGTTGACGCAAAGTTTGACAGAGGAAAATCGTTAAGAATCTCAACGGACGGTGGAGATTACTGGAGGAGAAAGGTGCTAACAGTCGCGTGCCATTATATATAGTGGAGTCGTGAGGAATATAATATTTGGGAGTCATTAAATACTTCAAATCTCAGGGATGATAGTTCGGATTGTTGATCTGAGAGTAGATCTGGCCGTTGATCCCTTTCATTAAGGAGAAGAGTTCGGGTTTTGTGGGAAGAGAGGCGAGAAGTCTTTCGACATTGCGAAGTGAGAAGACCCAAAGTGCTCGGGACTTGGGCCACAGGTCATAACTGTATTTCATATCATCAGAGGCCATAGGAATGGAGTAGCGCCTACTAGAGTCTTAGTTCGGAGTTCTGGGATCGCGAGAGTCAGTGGTGACTTGTATCCAAACACATAAAGTTTGAGATCGCGAAGCACCTTTTGGATAGGAATATCATCACAGCCGGTGGTCACGTGGAGGAATCTTACACCTGGTGCTAGTTCGTGAAGGTGAGGTTTCATGCATGGAACTATGGATTTATTTTGTGGAGGTTCCAACAGGAACCCGAAGATCTACTCCAGCTCAGAAAGTTTGAAGATCCACTGAACGGAAGGTCAGCAGACCCCACTGAGGTGGGGGTACTGCAACATTATTCTAAAGTACCAAAGGTGAAGGAACCAAAGAATGCAGATAGTTGAAACATGTAGATCGAAAGCAAGAAGAGAATCATAGCTATGCAATGTCTTCCTAGAGCTGGTAAAAAAATAGTATTCTTTATAAAGAGGGAAGGTGAAATAAGTATTATTTATGCTATAAACATCTCCAATAATTTATGCCATGTTCATGTAGATGTATACCTTGAGTAGAAGCAAGTCAAGTGGTACAAATGTTTGTGGAAAACATGTTTGGGTTTGGTTTCAAGGAAGGAGAGAGGAAATGAATAGGAAATTCATTCAGAGACTCCTACAGATACATCAACAGTACATGAATAATTAATCTAGATGGGTGAGGCATAGATAAACATTCGACTTGGTTTTGTGATTGCCAAGATGGACTATCTTCAACAGAGAAGGAGATGGGAGTGGATGTTGAGTTAAGATTCAAATCTAGATATTTCAGAGGAGAGAGTCAGTGAGAAAACTTTTGTTATGAAGGAATAAATGATCCAAAACTGGAGCTAGATATAAATTAATGCTAATAGCTAGAAGAAAAGATCCAGATTCATATTTGTTATCACTGAAATTTTGTCTGCAAGATTGCACACAAATGGTTACAAAAATACAACAATGCCAACAACAATTAGTTCACCTGCAGCACCAAAATGGATTTAAAAAGGCAAAAAATATACTATTGGGCAAAAATTGACATGTGCAATCTCACTAAAGGAAGTGCACGCATAGTACACGGGCCAAGAACTCCCTCAGAGCGCACAATGTGCCATATGCACGACTGCATATGAGAAATTCCATGCACTATTGTGAACGATGTATTTATGGTTCTTGTCGGGCCCCCAACCACTTATGGACCAGCTTCCAACATGATTTGACCTTCAAATTTGAGTGAAATCCAAATGGGGGGCTGGTCAAGGACCAAAGGGTTCCCTAAAGGGCCCCTTGTTCACACTAAGAACTAGTTGAATTTTTCCTTAAAGAAATTCTATAAATGGAGGCCATGGGTGCACTAAGAAAGAAAGATCTTCATAGTATTGTTATGCTGCCTCAATTCTCCCTTGAGAATCCTCTTTTGTCCTAGGAGTATTCAAACATCATTGCAATAGGCCATTCCACTCACCTCTTGAGGGAATGGGCATTGATTTTCTTCATCATTTGCCATTTTTCTTCCATTGTAAGAAGAGATCTCCATTAGGGAACTCAAGAGCCCTCCCAAGGAGGAAGAGGGGACTCATAAGTCCTCATTTTTCTCTATGGTGTTTTGCCAACTAATATAGTTATCCATTGGTGGCATAATCTTGGGCATTGGTTGATTGTTTATGGTTCTAAGTTTCTTATGCATTCTATTTTTTATTTCCTTAGTTGTTTTAGTTTATTTACTTGTTTATTTCATGTGTTTGGATTTTTTAATCCACTCACTAACCTTTTTCTTGTCTAGCAGGCCCAACTAGGCATGCAAGTGCCTTTGTTTTTCTCACCCAAGTGACGAAACATGCACAACAGATTGGTGACCACATTGGGGAAAGGTATCAAATTCCACCCTATTTGGGATTAGAGAGCACTTATTTTTAATCCATTTGTCTTGGAGGTACCAAACATAACCCAACATTACTTTTCAAAAGCCAAATTCGGAGCTGGAGGAGGAGAAGTTCACTCAAAATCCCCCCCCCCCCACCGCATATCAGAAAGTGCACGGGTATTCCAACCCACATACGCCCATTCAATGCACTATGTGCACAAAAGGATTCTTTTATCTGCGCATTTTGAGCATTGTGTGCCCACTGCGCCTTTGTCATAATTGTAACCAACGCAGATTTCCAGATTTTCAAAATGGTAAGGGTTTTTGTGATGATTTGAAGGCCCCTAGCCTTCAAATTCTTGCTTTCATGCAATTTGTAATGCCCATGCACTCCACTTAGAATCCTTTCCCATATGAAAGGTTAGCTAAACATAGGCACTTAGGGGATAAAAAGAACCAAATATTCTTCTCTTTTTCTTTGGTTTCCACATGGATGGCTTGTTTGGTTTGTAAAATTTAAGTTGAGATTATTTCTATCACATATAAAAAACTTGCATTGGGACCAAAAAGTAACTTTGATCATTGAGTATGATCTTCTCTTGCAACATAGAGCGATCTTGAGAATCAGAAAGGTGGTTAAGGAGACATTTCATCTCCCTTAAAATATTTAGGAGAGGACAAAGCCCTCCGAGGGCTCCTCTTATTTTCTTTTGAAATCATTTTAAAAGTTGCAAGGGCCCATACTTGCCCAGATGTTGCAAAATTAGGATATTGTTTCAAGATTTCTTAGTGTAAACAACATTAGGGAGTTTAAAGGATTGGTAAGGACCCATATCTCCACATGCTAGCTCTTTTAGGGATTTTAAAATTCTGCAAGGTTGTACCATTGACACTTAGTAAGATAGGTAACAAAGATTTGTAAGGACCACATGAAGTCACAATGTTGCAAATTCACATCTAACTTATTAAAGTTTGGCACACTCTTTCACTTGCTCACACACAAATTCACTTGTCACTCACATAATTTCCATCTTGAATTGTGGAGGTTGAAGTAGGTTTTCTCCAAAGGAATTCTAAAACATCCCACTATTTATTGAAGAAATTATCCACACCCACTTAATTCAAATGATATTGGCTCACACCCCCAATATCTCAGACCAACACATCTAAATTTTTTCTAAAAACTCACTAAGTTTTCCTCCACAGGAGGTGCTAAAATAAATTTTTTAGTCTAGGTAGGATCTCAGGGGTAGGCATCCGAATAACCTCCTGTTATTTGGTTCTCACATTTTCAAACATTAGAAGTTGACAAATAGGGAACTTTAAAATCCTCCAAGTCAAGTGTTCCTATACCATGAGGCAGGGAGATACCCGTGAAGGGTTGAAGGATGAGGTGTAGTTTTTCTGTGCATCCCTCCTTGAGTCAGCCATCTCTTGGAAGGGATCCATCTTGTGACCCATTTCTGAGGCCAAAAATCTAAATGTCGCACTTTTATCGAGGTACCCAGTGACCAAAATTAGGACATCTACTTAGGTGGCAATTATGGGCTGCAATTTCACCTTGATCAGATTTTGTGTGGCTATTGGGAAACAATGCCATCTCTTCTGGGATATGCACCCTATACCCCTCATTATAACTTATTGTTTCATCCTTCACTAGTTCCTCTTCTGGTGGCTTCAAACCCCATTGTTGAGTGGTCTTGGAAGGCCCAGTTCTATTTGAGAGGAAGGAGGATACACATTTTTAGGACACGAGCATTTGTTTTATTTGTTTCCCCACACGGATAAAATCCACCTACCCAAATGTATGCTTATTTACAATTGATTTATGTATGATGCTAATTTGATTACATACAATTGTGAGTTATAATATATTGTGAAGGTACAAATTATACAAGCCTGTTGTTCATTATTTTTCTCATCACCATTTTCACGCATTCACTTTACTAGTTGGACATAATAGGGGACCCAGATAATCCTCTTCCTTCCAGATGCTTTCAATATATCCCTCCTATTCTAGGAGGAGTTCCTAGTCTTGCCAACTCATCGACTCAACCATTTTACACCCCCGTGAGTGCCACTATTTTGGGATCAACTTTACTTGGTTTGAGTTTGCTTGGGTCCAATTCCCAAGGACATCCATCCACCAACTCTCCTTCACAAGGAGGCGGAGGGGAAACTTTTTATCAAGGGAGAAGTATAACCCCATAAAATCCCTCTCAAGGGTCAGGTCTACTACCTTCTCACACCATGGATGAAAATAATCCTCCACAAACTCCCCCCATGCCATACTTATCATCTCTCAACATTCTTGATTTGACTAAACTCACGAATGATCCCATTTTACATGGCCCAATATGCCTACCAAGCTACTTTCAAATATTCCAAAATTTGAAGGAAAACCGGGGGAAGATCCTGTTAACCATGTTATGACCTTCCACTTATGGTGCTCTTCAAAAAACATCATGGACGACTCCATCCACTTAAGGTTATTTCAAATAACACTCACTCGTCCATCAACCAAATGGTATGTGGACAAAAAATTAGGGTTCCATGTGACTTTTGAATTCTTGGAAAAAGCCTTTTTGGCATTTTTCCAACTACCAGTTCGTCATGACACTGGTTTAGAATTTCTCTTCAAGTGAAAACAAACCTCAGCTATGAATATTTCTGACCACATCCACGAATGGCATTGACGACGTAGTTTATGTAAAGCAGAAACCACCAAAGAACAACGTCTTGATTGGTTTTTGAAATCACTCATATCTATTCTTTCCAAAGATGTGGCATTCACCTTCACCCAATTCGAAGAGGAAGCCATCAACAAAGCCCAATAGTTCAACCTCATTTATGCTTAGTCGGGTTACTTATACACAGTATTACCTGATGCACCCAGACCTGTACCATTTGGCTAGGACAAGCCTGGAATGTCTCACATTGCGGATGGGTTGATTGGTACCATGACACATCACAACCCATACATCCAACCACCACTTATGTATGGTGCACCTCAATATCCACAACCATATGGATGGCCATTGTATTACCCTTTGCCCCCTTACCAACAACTATATTATGTTACTCCCCCTCCACCCATGAGTGGACCCTCGCCGACACCCATGATGCGACCGACTTCTCAACCAAGATTAGGTTCCTCTTCTACTTCATCATATAACCTGGGCACTAGTGAAAGCGCTTTACCTTCCTATGCACCCTATGTATTGTTGCCACAAAACAATCTTTATCTTTCATTTCCTGGTCCTCCACAACTAGTTGTTCCTCCACATGGACAACCACATGTCGGCATTAACTTTGTTCATCCCTCTCCCATTCAACAACTTCATATTTTTGAACAGTTGAATATGGAAAATTCAGCCCATCATTCGAATAATGCCAAGAATAAAGGAAAAAAATGAAACAATAATAACCCAGGACCAGGTGGAAATAACCCCCAACAAAACCAACTAACTGGGGGAAACCAGAATCCCCAAGGGGACAATAACAACAAACGCCAAGGGAAAAACAAAATTAAAAATATTAGGACGAACTTCCCTTGCCCTCTTTGTGGTGATTGTGGAAATTATACTCACCATTTCCCAAAAATTTTCGACTTCAAACGGATGAAAGAATCCATGAATGCACGATGTCCTCCAGCGTCGTCTGCCCCTCAACAGAGCCCACAATAGTACTTGCAACAACCATCGTTTGTCATCTTGCAAAACCATATTCCACACAAAGGTGTGATGAATACCTAAGAGGAGGTACATACTACCCCACCACAAATGGGACAATATCAAAACCCAATTCCCATCCACCCTGGAAATTCGATGGATCATAATATCCTCCTCACTAGTGAAGAATAAATTCTTCTACAAATGTGTGGTTGTCAATACAGAACGTCCCTTAAATCTACTCCACCCACCTCAGAAGCGATTCCATCTACAGCTGGACAACCCTTGATGATTCCTCTCCCTAATACTGAACCTACCATTCTTATCACTGACATTCCATTATGATGAAATGTCAATAAACCACAGGCTAGGGCAGCACACAATTACAGTCTGGTCGATGGCTTGGCATAGTCTCCTACATCCATGTCTGTATTGGAGGTCCTCCAAACCTATCCAACTCAATGAAAATCATTACTTTCCACCTTGGGGGAAGTCGACCCAGCTGATACTAGACTCATCACATTTGATATAGATAGCGGAGAACCTTGTCTCCCCGCTCTGGTAACTTTCTAGATACCAGTCAAGATTCAGAACATCACAGTTCATATGTGCATTATTAATGAAGGTGCATCCACTTGCATCATGTCCAAAAATATATGGAAGAAACTTGGATTCCCTGAGCTAGTACCATCTGCCATCACTTTGAGAGTCTATGACGATCGACGATCCTTCCCTGAAGGGCTCTTCCAAAATATCCCTGTCAAACTCAGGGGAAAAACCATCCTCATCGAGATTGAGGTTATTGATGCCCTTCTTGATTACAATATCTTGTTTGGACGTAGCTTCATGTATGCTATAAAGGCCACAACCTCTTCTATTTTTCGAACAATGATGTTCCCCCACAATGGGAATATCGTCACCATCGACCAAATTACACATTATGAGTCTAACCAATCTACCAACATCGATAACATCCTACCTCTTGTCCACACTATCTCAGATTCTTATTCACTCATTGACATGGGCTCCAAAATTTTCAAAGACCCATCTTTGTTGGGGGCATACCATGGATAACCACCTCTCATACACCTTTCAATACAAGTGTGTGTCGTATCTTCTAATGGAACTGACATCAGAGACACCATTCCTCCCACTGAGGCTTCCCCACATCTTGAAGTCCCACCATTTGAAGAGATATTACCTCAGGAATTCCTTGAGAACCCTACTGCATCACTTATCCTTGATTTCCCCCTCCCCTAGGGGAAAATCACAGTTTGGGAGACAATTTCTCAACCCATTACTCAAATAGCCTTCTTCTACCCCCCACAAGGAGTTCAATCATTTTAGGTAGCTGCAACATGGTTCTTTCCATCCCTGTATGGTATCTACACCCACCTGCAATGGCTCCTCAACCATCCCTCCCTCCTCAGTCAGGGGGAATCCCGATGCATATTCCAGTACATGCTCTGGCCACACCACCCTCACCCCCAATTTCCAGCACCACTACCATAGCTGGAGGCAAATAGAAGAATAAATAAACCACCGCTCCACTTCCTCCCCAAGTTCAACCTCCTTGCGCACTATGCGAATGAGAGGGACACCCCGCCAATAGATGTTCTTCTCTTCCCGAGTTACAAAATCTGATCCAACTCCCTTAAGAAATCACATCGCTCACCTCTTCACCAAGCACATCTAATACTACTACAATGCCCTGCACTACAGGTAGTAAAGGGTTGCAAACCAAATTCACTTGTGCCATTTGTTCAGAATATGATCACTACACTCATCATTCCCCATCTCTGCCTCAATTTGGCCAAACGGTAATGGAATTACGCCAAACCTTTCAGCAAGATCCTTCTCCACCACCATGTTTTGGTACTCACGTCACTGACATCCATTATGTCTCGTCCTTAGTCCCTGAATGGATGATATTCCCTTGCGCTCTCTGTGACTCACTTGCTCACTTCACATACTAGTGTCCTTTAATTGCAGCATACCGAGGTCATCATTCAACCCATATTCAGCCACATCTGGCCACCTCACCAAGGGTCTTTCCCTCTCTATATACTTTCAACATCACCTCCCCTGAACCTAAGTCACTTCCCACCCCTCTATGGTTCATAGATAGACTGTCCGAGGATGTTCCCCCAAATCCTCCCAATTCTCCGGTTCATTTCCCACAGGAAATATTGCCCACTACCACAGTCTATCACCCACAATATCTAAACATTTGGTTTATGTCAAGCGAGCCATCACACCATGGTTGCGATATCCCCCCTACATCTTCACCACTTAAGGACAATCACACTTTGATAGTCACCCATGTCACCTCCCCAGATCCTCTATATTCTCACATTTTCCACTATGACGAAGATATTATGGAGGAACTCACTACCCCCGATTGCCCATGGAATGCACTCCATCACCGAGAAATTTTTCTCTCACAAGAGGCCTTTGACCCTCCTAGACAAAACTCCATATGTGCAATCGAAACCAAGGATTTTATTCCTTTAGGGCATAAATACTGGTTCAACAAACCTATCCCTACCCCATATGCTTTTGAAGAAGCCAACATGGAAAATATCTCCCCCACTGTCAAAATCAAAATTTCCATCAAACTGGGAATCATAGAAGAAATCACCACTGGAGCCGCATGCTCCCCTAAGGAACTTGCAACTTACAAAGCTCTCTAAATACCAAAACATTTTTTCTTGGTCATATACAAAGACTCTGTTGGTCCCTGGTTTTGATCATGTTTTTGCCCACATTATATGCCGCAGACCTCCATTTATATACCAGTACCACCCTTTGGCCTTGTTTTGACTTAATTGACATCTCCCGACCATTCAATGTGGTTACCTAAGGTATCTTTGTATTTCAAGCTATTTTTATGCACTTTAATGCTTTAAATTGGTATTGGAACTAATATCGCTTGGGTTAGGTACCACTTCTATTTTTGGAACAGGATGTCGGTACCAGGTACCAACTTGTACCCGTGGAGGTACCAATGGAGCTGCTCAATATCTGTGCGTTCTGGTGTGCATTATGGTTCGAATGGGAGGTAAAGAGATTCGCATGACAGCTGGAGTCATCGCCACAGGGTGCTTGAAGGCATAATGATAGAACTGGGTCGCGATTCTTCATCGTTAACACTTCGTGACACTACGTGTCACGAAGATGTGAAATACGTTTGATAACTTGATTCCAAGACTATTCTCGGATCGGGGATCCGTTTGTTTTTATGCATCTTTATTTTTGACTATTATGAACTGTAAGATTTTTATATATAAACTTGAGATCACTCCTGAGACCGGGTTGGATTATGTTGGACTATGTTATGCCGTGAACCTATGTTTTTGAATAAAGACTGCTGTTGCGTTATGGTATTCGACTGATATACGATTTGAAGCATCCTCTTTTGAGTTAATGGATTATACAATGTTTGCATAGAATGATCTAGTCGGCTCTGGTTATTACTTACAGCGTTTGTTCCGTTTGGTTGGGCCCGCCAAACCGGTGCAAGCTGCTGCTTTATTCTGCCAATAGATTTAGTTTTATGCTGTCATAGCTTTAGTTTATCATAGCTTTAGTTCATTGCAGTGTGTTACTGTTTGCTTACATGATAGTTTAAAGTTTCAGAATTGACTTGTTCAAAGTTGTGTTCATTTATTCTCAACTGAATCGTTCCAGCGTACTGTTATCTTTGACGTTGCTGAGTATTGAATGCATAACTGATGCCTGTAGGGTTTAGAGTATGAATGTGGTTTGTTTAGCTTCCAGTTTTTGATTTGAACATAACTCAGAATTAGCATGAACTTTTCTTTGTTAGACAGTTGGTGATCCTGCTTACTTAGAACAGTAGATTACAGTTAAATCAAAGGGGAGCTCCTGGTACCAGTAAGTAGGAAAGTACTATGTTTTCTTGTAGACAGCTT
>JASDQU010306703.1:53323-67572 GCA_032191745.1 Picea mariana
TTTTATCTACGCATTTTGAGCATCGTGTGCCCACTGCGCCTTTGTCATAATTGCAACCAATGCAGATTTCCAGATTTTCAAAATTGTAAGGGTTTTTGTGATGATTTGAAGGCCCCTAGCCTTCAAATTCTTGCTTTCATGCAATTTGTAATGCCCATGCACTCCACTTAGAATCCTTTCCCATATGAAAGGTTAGCTAAACATAGGCACTTAGGGGATAAAAAGAACGAAATATTCTCCTCTTTTTCTTTGGTTTCCACATGGATGGCTTGTTTGGTTTGTAAAATTTAAGTTGAGATTATTTCTATCACATATAAAAAACTTGCATTGGGACCAAAAAGTAACTTTGATCATTGAGTATGATCTTCTCTTGCAGCATAGAGCAATCTTGAGAATCATAAAGGCGGTTAAGGAGACATTTCATCTCCCTTAAAATATTTAGGAGAGGACAAAGCCCCCTGAGGGCTCCTCTTATTTTCTTTTTGAAATCATCTTAAAAGTTGCAAGGGCCCATACATGCCCACATGTTGCAAAATTAGGATATTGTTTCAATATTTCTTAGTGTAAACAACATTAGGGAGTTTAAAGGATTGGTAAGGACCCATATCTCCACATGCTAGCTCTTTTAGGGATTTTAAAATTCTGCAAGGTTGTACCAATGACACTTAGTAAGATAGGTAACAAAGATTTGTAAGGACCACATGAAGTCACAATGTTGCAAATTCACATCTAACTTATTAAATTTTGGCACACTCTTTCACTTGCTCACACACAAATTCACTCGTCACTCACATAATTTCCATCTTGAATTGTGGAGGTTGAAGTAGGTTTTCTCCAAAGGAATTCTAAAACATCCCACTATTTATTGAAGAAATTATCCACACCCACTTAATTCAAATGATATTGTCTCACACCCCCAATATCTCAGACCAACACATCTAAATTTTTTCTAAAAACTCACTAAGTTTTCCTCCACAGGAGGTGCCAAAATAATTTTTTTAGTCTAGGTAGGATCTCAGGGGTAGGCATCCAAATAACCTCGTGTTATTTGGTTCTCACATTTTCAAACTTTAGAAGTTGACAAATAGGGAACTTTAAAATCCTCCAAGTTAAGTGTTCCTATACCATAAGGCAGGGAGATACCCATGAAGGGTTGAAGGATGAGGTGTAGTTTTTCTGTGCATCCCTCCTTGAGTCAGCCATCTCTCGGAAGGGATCCATCCTGTGACCCATTTATGAGGCCAAAAATCTAAATGTCGCACTTTGATCGAGGTACCCAGTGACCAAAATTAGGACATCTACCTAGGTGGCAATTATGGGCTACAATTTCACCTTGATCATATTTTGTGTGGCTATTGGGAAACAATGCCATCTCTTCCGGGATATGCACCCTATACCCCTCATTATAACTTATTGTTTCATCCTTCACTAGTTCCTCTTTTGGTGGCTTCAAACCCCATTGTTGAGTTGTCTTGGAAGGCCCAGTTCTATTTGAGAGGAAGGAGGATACACATTTTTAGGACACGAGCATTTGTTTTATTTGTTTTCCCACACGGATAAAATCCACCTACCCAAATGTATGCTTATTTACAATTGATTTATGTATGATGCTCATTTGATTACATATAATTGTGAGTTATAATATATTGTGAAGGTACAAATTATACAAGCCTCTTGTTCATTATTTTTCTCATCACCATTTTCACGCATTCACTTTACTAGTCGGACATAATAGGGGACCTAGATAATCCTCTTCGTTCCAGATGCTTTCAAAATATATCTCCTATTCTAGGAGGAGTTCCTAGTCTTGCCAACTTACCGACTCAACCATCTTACACCCCCATGAGTGCCACTATTTTGGGATAAACTTTACTTGGTTCGAGTTTGCTTGGGTCCAATTCCCAAGGACATCCATCCACCAACTCTCCTTCACAAGGAGGCGGGGGGAAAACTTCTTATCAAGGGAGAAGTATAACCCCATAAAATCGCTCTCAAGGGTCAGGTCCACTACCTTCTCACACCATGGATGAAAATAATCCTCCACCAACTCCCCCCATGCCATACTCCTCCACCAACTCCCCCCATGCCATACTTATCATCTCTCAACATTCTTGATATGACTAAACTCACGAATGATCCCATTTTACATGGCCCAATATGCCTACCAAGCTACTTTCAAATATTCCAAAATTTGAAGGAAAACTGGGGGAAGATCCCGTTAACCATGTTATAACCTTCCACTTATGGTTCTCTTCAAAAAACATCATGGACGAATCCATCCGCTTAAGGTTATTTCAAAGAACACTCTCTCGTCCATCAACCAAATGGTATGTGGACAAATCAGGGTTCCATGTGACTTTTGAATTCTTGGCAAAAGCCTTTTTGGCATTTTTCCAACTACCAGTTTGTCATGAAACTGGTTTAGAATTTCTCTTCAAGTGAAAACAAACCTCAGCTATGCATATTTCTGACCACATCCACGAATGGCATTGACGACGTAGTTTATGTAAAGCAGAAACCACCAAAGAACAACGTCTTGATTGGTTTCTAAAATCACTCATCTCTATTCTTTCCAAAGATGTGGCATTCACCTTCACCCAATTCGAAGAGGAAGCCATCAACAAGGCCCAACAATTCGACCTCATTTATTCTTAGTCGGGTTACTTATACACAGTATTACCTGATGCACCCAGACCCATAGAATTTGGCTAGGACAAGCCTAGAATGTCTCACATTGCGGATGGGTTGATTGGTACCATGACACATCACAACCCATACATCCAACCACCACTTCTGTATGGTGCACCTCAATATCCGCAACCATATGGATGGCCATCGTATTACCCTTTTCCCCCTTACCAACAACTGTATTATGTTACTCCCCCTCCACCCATGAGTGGACCCTCGCCGACACCCATGATGCGACCAACTTCTTAACCAAGTTTAGGTTCCTCTTCTACTTCATCATATAACCTGGGCACTAGTGAAATCACTTTACCTGCCTATGTGCCCTATGCATTGTTTCCACAAAACAATATGTATTTTTCATTTCCTGGTCCTCCACAACTAGTTGTTCCTCCACATGGACAACCACATGTTGGCATTAACTTTGTTCATCCCTCTCCCATTCAACAAATTCATATTTTTGAACAGTTGAATATGGAAAATCTGGCCCATCATTCGAATAATGCCAAGAATAAAGGGAAAAAATGAAGCAATAATAACCCAGGACCAGGTGGAAATAACCCCCAACAAAACGAACTAACTGGGGGCAACCAGAATCCCCAAGGGGACAATAAAAACAAACACCAAGGGAAAAACAAAATTAAAAATCTTAGGACGAACTTCCCTTGCCCTCTTTGTGGTGATTGTGGAAATTATACTCACCATTTCCCAAAAATTTTCGACTTCAAACGAATGAAAGAATCCATGAATGCACGACATCCTCCAACATCGCCTGCCCCTCAACAGAGCCCACAATAGTACTTGCAAAATCCATCGTCGGTCATCTTGCAAAACCATATTCCACACAAAGGTGTGATGAATACCTAAGAGGAGGTACATACTACCCCACCACAAATGGGACAATATCAAAACCCAATTCCCATCCACCGTGGAAATTCGATGGATCATAATATCCTCATCACTAGTGAAGAATAAATTCTTCTACAAATGTGTGGTTGTCAATACAGAACGTCCCCTAAATCTACTCCACCCACCTAGGAAGCGACTCCATCTACAGTTGGACAACCCTTGATGATTCCACTCCCTAATACTGAACCTACCATTCTTATCACTGACATTCCATTATGATGAAATGTCAATAAACCTCAGGCTAGGGCAGCACACAATTACAGTCTGGTCGATGGCTTGGAACAGTATCCTACATCCATGTCTGTATTGGAGGTCCTCCAAACCTATCCAACTCAATGAAAATCCTTACTTTCCACCTTGGGGGAAGTCGACCCAGCTGATACTAGAATCATCACATTTGATATAGATAGCGGAGAACCTCGTCTCCCCGCTCTGGTAACTTTCTAGATACCAGTCAAGATTCGGAACATCATAGTTCATATGTGCATTATTAATGAAGGTGCATCCACTTGCATCATGTCCAAAACTGTATGGAAGAAACTTGGATTCCTTGATATAGTACCATCTTTCATCACTTTGAGAGTCTATGACGATCAACGATCCTTCCCTGAAGGTCTCTTCCAAAATATCCCTGTCAAACTTGGGGGAAAAACCATCCTCATCGAGATTGAGGTTATTGATGCCCTGCTTGATTACAATATCTTGTTTGGACATAGCTGCATGTATGCTATAAAGGCCACAACCTCTTCTATTTTTCGAACAATGATGTTCCCCCACAATGGGAATATCGTCACCATCAACCAAATTACACATGATGAGTCTAACCAATCTACCAACATCGATAACATCTTGCCTCTTGTCCACACTATCTCAGATGCTTATTCACTCATTGACATGGGCTCCAAAATTTTCAAAGACCCATCCTTGTTGGGGGCATACCATGGAGAACCACCTCTCATACACCCTTCAATACAAGTGTGTGTCGTATCTTCTAATGGAACTAACATCAGAGACACCATTCCTCCCACTAAGGCCTCCCCACATATTGAATTCCCACCATTTGAAGAGATATTACCTCAGGAATTCCTTGAGAACCCTACTGCAACACTTATCCTTGATTTCCCCCTCCCCTAGGGGAAAATCACAGTTTGGGAGACAATCCCTCAACCCATTACTCAAATAGCCTTCTTCTACCCCCCACCAGGATTTCAATCATTTTAGGTAGCTGCGACATGGTTCTTTCCATCCCTGTATGGTATCTACACCCACCTGCAATGGCTCCTCAACCATCCCCCCCTCCTCAGTCAAGGGGAATCCTGATGCATATTCCAGTACATGCTCTAGCCACACCACCCTCACCCCCAATTTCCAGCACCACTACCATAGCTGGAGGCAAACAGAAGAATAAATAACCCACCACTCCACTTCCTTCCCAAGTTCAACCTCCTTGCGCACTATGTGAACGAGAGGGACACCCCACTAATAGATGTCCTTCTCTTCCTGAGTTACGAAATCTGATCCAACTCCCTTAATAAATCACATCGCTCACCTCTTCACCAAGCACATCTAATACTACTACAACACCCTGCACTACAGGTAGTAAAGGGTTGCGAACCAAATTCACTTGTGCCATTTGTTCAGAATATGATCACTACACTCATCATTCCACATCTCTGCCTCAATTTGGCCAGACGCTAATGGAATTACGCCAAACCTTTCAGCAAGATCCTTCTCCACCACCATGTTTTGGTACTCACATCACCGACATCCATTATGTCTCGTCTTTAGTCCCTGAATGGATGAGATTCCCTTACGCTCTCTGTGACTCACTTGCTCACTTCACATACTAGTGTCCTTTAATTGCGGCATACCAAGGTCATCATTCAACCCCTATTCAGCCACATCTGGCCACCTCACCAAGGGTCTTTCCCTCTCTATATACTTTCAACATCACCTCCCCTGAACCTGAGTCACTTCCTACCCCTCTATGGTTCATAGATAGACTGTCCGAGGATGTTCCCCCAAATCCTCCCAATTCTCTGGTTCATTTCCCATAGGAAATCTTGCCCCCTACCATAGTCTATCACCCACAATATCTAAACATTTGGTTTATGTCAAGTGAGCCATCGCACCATGGTTGCGATATCCCCCCTACGTCTTCACCACTTGAGGACAATCACACTTTGATAGTCACCCATGTCACCTCCCTGGATCCTCTATATTCTCACATTTTCCACTACGATGAAGATATTCTGGAGGAAATCACTACCCCCGATTGCCCATGGAATGCACTCCATCACCAAGAACTTTTTCTCTCACAAGAGGCCTTTGACCCTCCTAGACAAACCTCCATATGTGCAATCGAAGCCAAGGATTTTATTCCTTTAGGGCATAAATACTGGTTCAAGAAACCTATCCCTACCCCAGATGCTTTTGAAGAAGGCAACATGGAAAATATCTCCCCCACTGTCAAAATCAAAATTTCCATCAAACCGGGAATCATAGAAGAAATCACCACTAAGCCGCATGCTCCCCTGAGGAACTTGCAACTTACAAAGCTCTCTAAATACCAAAACATTTTTTCCTGATCATATACAAAGATTCCTAGCCTCGATCCTTCTATCATCAAACATCGCATCAACACATGGCCAGATGTCACCCTAGTCTTTCAAAAGCAGCGCCCACTCCACCCATCCAAAGTTGCAGCTATCAAAGCCTAAAACTACAAGTTACGTGTTGTTGGGTTCATTTACCCCATTGTGTATACCTCATGGGTTTCCAACCCCATCCCCATTAACAAAAAACATGGCACTATTCGCGTCTGCATAGACTTTCGTGATCTCAACCATGCTTGTCCCAAAGACAACTTGCCAACCCCTTTCATTGACCAAATTATCAATGACTGTGCCGCCCACGAGGAATTTTCCTTCATGGATGGGTTCTCTGGCTACAATCAAATCCAAATCCATCCAACAGATCATCATAAAAATGATTTTACTACCACACGAGGTACCTTTACTTATCGTGTCATTCCTTTTTACTACCACACAAGGTACCTTTACTTATCGTGTCATGCCTTTTGGACTAAAAAACGTAGGTTCTATGTTTCAACGGGCCATGAATTATGTTTTCCATGATCTTTCTCTCATCATCCTCGCTTGCTTGGAAGACCTCACGACTCGATCCAAGAAATGAACTCATCATTTAGATGACTTACGCATCGTTTTTCAATGCTTTCACCAGTACAATATCTGCTTGAACCCCCTCAAGTGTGTATTTTTCTTCACCGTCAGGCACCTTCTTGGGTTCATTGTCTCCCAACACGACATCACGGTGGAACCCCTCAAGGTCCAAGCTATCAGAGAAATTCCACCACCTCAGAATTTACGCCAACTACAGAGCCTACAGGGAAAAGCTAACCTTTTATGTCGCTTTGTCCCAAATTACGCCACCTGCGCGCATGGTTTCCTTTGCCTACTACGTCATGATATACCATTTCGATGGGATGAACATGCTCAAACCACTTTTGATGATTTAAAAGAATCCCTATCAAATGCCCCTTTTATTAGTCCTCGAGACTATGATCGCAATTACATCCTCTACTTATTATCTTCATCCATCTCAATAGTAGGAGTCCTTATCCAACTAGGGGATGAGGGGTGAGAACATGTCATTTGCTACATCAATAAAAATCTTTCAGGACCACCCCTGAATTACAATCATGATGAGAAACTAGCCCTCGCAGTTGTCCTCATAGTGCAAAAACTACGTCACTATGTCTTGCTTCGCACTACCAAAGCCATAGAAGATTCCAACCCCATGCAGTACTTGCTTAGTCGACGACAGATAAATGGAAAATTTTCTCAATGGATCGTCATCCTTCAGGAATATGACCTAGATTTCTCAACTCCCAAAATCAAGAAAGCACTCATTCTCACCGAACTCATTACGACGTTTCCCTCAGACGCTAAAGTCTCACCTGTCAATATGGATTTTCTCAATGAACACCTCTTCTTCATCCCCTCCAATGACCCCTGGTACGGTGAACTTCTTGTCTACCTTTGGACATATAATTTTGGGCCAAAGCTCAGGAGGAGCAGATTCTTTGAACGCAAGCAGAGGCCAAACAGACAACCCTGCAGGTGAGAAAGATTCAAAGGGTCGAGCCCCTTTGAACTTTAAATCATTTCAAGATCAAGAGGTACATCACAAGTTGAGGAGTCATGCTTGCCAAAGAAAATATCAAAGGCCAAACCTTTGAATTTGTTGATAAATCCTTCTTTTGAATGAAGGAGAAGTGTGTAGAGGAGGAGAAGCTACAACAACCGTTAGATCTATTGTCGAGAGCGATCTGTATTGTTATATATGAGTCAACACTCGAGGAGGAGTGTATAGGGAGGAGAATAGATACTGATCATTGTATCTAGGCATGAGGATCAACAATCATCCGATCCATGTAATTTGTACAGGGTTTAACCCTCTGCACCCTTTGAACTCCGTTAGTTCATAGGTTTTTCAAGTTTGTGTATCGAAGGAGACAACATCCTCGAAGTCCCCGAATCCAGAATGAATCAGGATCATCTATTTCAAGGATGCGCGTCAGCAGACCGGATAATGTCCAAAGCCTCAATGCTCTAGGGGAACAAACGCACAGGGTGTACAGAGTCGAGAAGACCTAAAGCTTTGAAATCCTGGATCACATCGTATCCATCGGTGCAAAGTACACATGTTAGTGTATTGTTGAGTCTAAAAGACCAACCATCCCTGACAAAAAAGGTTGGGGGGGCCAAATCCCCTAGAGTTCCAAACAAAGAGGCTCATCTCCACCGTTGATCTCGGTGGACAGGTGTCACTAGATCCAACACTCTGGAGGAGAGCAACTCTGGAGGAAAGATGGATAGAAGAAGTTAGGGTTGAGAACTCTTAGAGGTCAGAGTTCATTCGAGCTGTCCATCATCGAGGACACACATCGTCATATCAAGAGATCCAAAGGATAGACACGTCGGGAGAATAGAGGTAAGAAAGGTCCGATCTCTTCATAGTCCCGAAGTCAAGAGTTGATCTGGATCGTTGATCAGAGGAAGGAAATGTGGTCGTAGATCCAGAGGTCTGACACTCCAGAGGTTCGACACTCCAGAGGAAATAGAGTGAAACATTGTGAGGGTTCCCGAAGTCCGAGACCATCCCAGTCATCTTTTAGACAAGGACACATGGAAACAGATCCCATAGTTTGGGGACATGGCACTTTGATGAATTTGTGTCATCGAGAAGACAGGGAGAAAACTCCCAATGTCCCAAAAAGTATCTTGTTCGTTGTTTGGATAAGCTTTGTGGGCCATTGATATTTTTTCCATTCGACTCTCAACCATTTCTTCATTTTGACATCTTGAGATACAAAGGGATGTGTGTGTTGGGTGTAGTCAAAATTCGTCAAAGCACAAAGAAAAGAGATCTAGACCATCGATCTTTTGAAGCTTGAGAACTTTCGATTTGATGCTTGGGCGTATTCGTCAATCCAAATATTTGGGAAACTTGTTGAAAAGTGTTGTGGAAAAATCATCGAAGCCCGGAGTGTGAAAGAGGAGTATATTCGTCGATTAGGGGAGGATATGCCAGACGTTCGATCAACCATTTCGGTGTTCGGCGTTCGACACTTTGTGAGTGTTATGTGTATTTGACATGGTTAGAAAATTGCCAAAGCCGAATCCCCGTGGATATTATGAGTCGTCGATCTCGATGCCTGTTGAGGACCACTGATCTTGCTTCCTTTATGTTTCAGCAGTTCACAAGTTTTGTGTATTCGACAGAGTTACGGGGAAAGAAAGGCAAGGATCATTGAAATAGCGCGTAGTTCTTGGTGCCTGGTCACAGCCGAGTGTTATATTCCATTCCACCATAGTTAAAATGGCTAGGGGCATGAAATTGATTTCAAAGGCAAAGGGGCTTAGTAAGAGCTCGCATGTTTATTATTGGACCTGCATATGGAAAATTAAGGACCTGTTTAATGTTTTGGGGGATCAGTAGGGCCCAAAGAGCTGATTTGTCTCCCGATTGTGAATGATCCTACACTGAGAGGTCACACGGACCCTGGGAGAGGATGGGGTTTTCATCATAGTAATACCATCTTTTGTTACAAAGGGAAAAAGTCAATTAGATCTATGCTATGAGTTCTCTTTTATAAGACAAGAGAGAGACTCTTCAATTCTCATGAATATTCATTTCATTTTCTTTTCGTTTCTTTTATCACATTTCAAAAATTAACATATGAGTTTTACAAAGAGAAAATGAACAGACCCATGCTCATTATTTTCATCCTAAAACAGTTTACAAATGATATTCATTTTAAAAACAATCATTAACTATGTCCATTTGCATTATCTTTTGTTCCTCAAAAGTTTTTGGGTGTTTTTGTCTTCTTCCTACTGATTAAGATTCTTCTAGATTCTTCTCCTTTGTCTTGAATTTACATGGATATATCCCTGGCTCAATTTTGTCTCTTGTAGCTTGAGATATGACTTCTTGAAATCTGCTTAGCTGATTCTTCAATTTAATTCGGGTTCTATCTATTTTTTTCATTTTTTGACCTTTCTTTCTCTCAGTATGTCAACACTTGATATCCCACCCTATTCGTCTCTTCTCCAACTTTCCATCGAGCTATCTCGGGCTTGATTTTATCACTTGTATCTTCAGATACGACTATTTGAAGATGGTATGGTCAATTTTCCCCAGAAATCCATAGTCTGGTATTTTTCACATTTTTGGATGTCTTCTATCCATTTCTCGACCTAGATACCTACACCACGGTGTTCCTCTATTTGATACATTTCTAACTAGGTTTCACATGCATCATTTCCTCACATGTAGAAAAATTTATGGCCATTTAAAAATTGTCACTCATCATCCATTGATCAAACTTGTGGGTTAATCTCGGCCATTGATTCTTGAACTAGATCAATGGTTCTGGTCATTTTTTTATCGAACCGAAAATAGAGTGGAGTGTGTGTGTTCATAAGTTCATATTGGAGTCTTCCTAACTCCTATCCCATTCTCATTATGATGCATCAACTCTGAGAGTGAGATCTGGTCATTCAATATATCTAGAATCAACCCCGCCAATCCATCGGAAGAGTCATTTCACAGCTTGTTCCAATGCACCAATGAAAAGGTATCGAAGAATATTCCACCTTCAATTTCCATGCTGAAGGTTAAATCCTAACAAAATTGATGACGTGTATTCAAAGATGATTATTCGATGTCTAGAAAAATTATGAAGTTTCATGGTATTGAGGAATATTCCCTCATAGATCTATTTTTCATGCGTTGGATTTGGATTTTCCTTTCATGGATGATCAATGGTAACGATTAATAGTTTTTCAAAGTCTGAAAGATACCATTCGGATCCTTAACTCTGACCATTTGAAACTGCACCCCGAACATTGTTGCACGAGAAAGACTCAATCATACATTCAAGAAAAATATCGACGGCTAGGGAGAGTTTCTCTCTGATAATTTGATCTAGGTTTAAGGTTGCAGAATTTTGTAAATAAATAATTCATGGTTCTAGTGTTTGGTCACATGGAAGGAAAAGGGGCCTAGTGCCCAATTGGACCTGTGAATTTTCTACTGAAATGTCAATGAACCATTCTATAGTGTGAAAGACTAGGCACAAAGATTCAATTCAATGTCGTGAAGGAAAATTTTCCAACAAATATTCATTGATAGACTTTTTATGTGGGTAATGTATTTGTGAAACTATCAGAGAAGAAAGCTTCCAATGAAGAGTGTGAATTCCATGGAAGATGAAGCTTTGACGTCATTTTCGAAGTATGTGATCGGAAGGCTAGGAGGACATGAAGTGGGTAGATCCTGATGATGAGGAGGATAGATAATGGGTTCCACATCAGTACCACGTCGGTACCACATGGGATGGAACAAGTGAGAGGGAACCACGTGGCAGTGGGTTGGAAAAGGTGAGTGAATACTTAGGAAACTTTAAGATTCCATAACTTTCAATCCGGAACTCAGATTTAAGTATGGTTTATTAGAAAAATAGGATCGCAGAGAAATAAAATTAAACAAATGCATAAATAAAACACAAAAGATACACAGTACAATAGAGACATAGATATACGTGGTTCACGTAGTGTGGGCTATGTCCACCAGAGAAATTTCCAGGTCCTTCCTTTTTATTATCTAGCAAAATGAAGGGATACAACCTACATCATGCCTGTTGTAATTTCCTCTTCTTTCTCTCATGGTATTCTCTCTCAGAATACAACTAGCACAACCACATAATTGTGGTTGATCAACACCGAAAGGTTGATAAGATGAAAAGAATATATTAAATTTTATTATTGATTAACAAATAAACCATTGGGCTTCATTTATCTGGTGTTAATATTTTAATTTCTGTAAATCTCTTAGGTGGCAATCAATTAGCTATCAAAGTAATTTTTAAATATGATTAGGTAAATGTAAAAAAGTAAACACATAAACTGATGTCTTTATAATAGCTAGGAAGTTAATGATTGAAATGATAGCCATTTATTTTGTGTGACTACTAAGAATATTCCAGCCATATTTAATCATGTCCATAGAAAACTTATTAAGCACTAAACCCCTATTAAATCTTCCCATTGTCAATAGGTGTACGCCTTTCGATGTAATAATTACTCACATACACATCTGCAATACAATTCCCTCATAAAAGAGGGTTGCCTTCTAGGGTAAAAAACCTAACATAAATTCTACTGTTAGATCTGTGACCTTATATGGAACGGTCCAGATTGACTATTAAATTACAATATACATTTACAAGGAAACATTTCCTTCATGGGCTTCTCCCTTGAACTATAGTCGTGGGAATGATCCCCCTTGGACCTCGCAGGGGGGGAAATCCCCCCCCTGCAACCCCACTGCTTGGAGGGGTGTACATTCTCCTAAAAAAATTTCAAGGATTTCCAATTTATTATTACTGCAACATATTACTAATTTCAAGGATTTCACTAGCCTCTTTAGCTCTTAAAAATTCATTTTATCAAACCTCAATGTCCTTTATAACCACAATCTTAAAACCCATGAGTGTAGTAGTTGCCAAGTTTTTTTTCCCTTTTTTCTCTTCTATTTTCCCTTCAAAGGATCTTGTTAGTTGATGACATATAACAATAAGCACAATTTTCAATAATCAATTTAACATAAACCAAACATGATATAACTCCATGTATCTTTCATTTTCCTTTATCAACATCATATTCTTAATTTTAACACTTTCCAATTGATTCTTCAAATAAAAATTTTCACTTTAGGGCAAGTCTCTAAATGAAATACTGAGATACATCACATCATTAATACTCAATTCATTCATGTTTAAATTGAACTATTTTTTCTGAGTGGTCTCTAACCTTTGCTTACCCTTATCCTTAAGTTTCCTGACCTTTGAAAACTTTAGAACAATCCCCTTTAAAGACATATTATATGGAATGCCATGAAAGTGAAACACATTATTCTCTGATATTTTAATATTCCGCATGGCCCTTTATAAGTTTTTTTCTCCCATATTCCTAGCATCCTAGTCTACAAGATCATTTCCTAAATATTCAATATTAGTTATCTCAAGGTTTTGTATATCCTAAGTTTTTACCTACAATTATTCGACATAAACAATATTACGGGAGGAGTTCCTATTGGGCAACTTTAATAGTGACAACTTTACTCTTTTTTAGTCTATTCTCAATTTAGTGGCATGATCTCTCCCCTTGTTTTCTCCTCTCTCCATCATTATACCTATCTGCCCCCGACGTGGTGATGTAGGATCATTTGTCCTCTCTCCATCATTATACCCATCTCCCCCACGTGGCAATGTGGGTTGTTAAATGTGGGGAAGGTGCATTACCATTAGGAATATTGTTAGACTTGCCTCCAACTAATGTGACGCCTCATATATGAGCCTAATGATTTGGTTTCTCAAATCCTCTCTCCTTAATGGAAACCCCAACTAGAGACTATAATTTGGCTTCTCAAATCCTACCATTATGCAAAATTAAATGCAAAATCTTAGAATCGGAAAAGGTTTTTATTACTTTGTGATATGATAATGTTTGGATTTTCTTTTTTATGGAAAAGGTTCCCGTGGTTGGAACATAGCAGCTCGTTGAACCAAAAACTATAATAGGGAAATGCATACAACACTTTTGAATGGCTTCTTCATATATAGGACCATTTGACCATTTGTATTCAAAGTTGAGATAAAATGAATTTATGAAAAGCATATTGTGGTAAAAAGGAATTTATGAAAAACAAGAACATAGCAGCTCGTTGAACCAAAAATTATAATAGGGAAATGTCTACAATACTTTTGAATGGCTTCTTCATATAGAGGACCATTTGTATTCAAAGCTGAGATAAAATGAATTTATGAAAAACATATTGTGGTAAAAGGGAATTTATGAAAAACAAATTGTGGTAAAAAAAAAGGTAAAGGTGAACTCTAGAATCTATAAATGCAAAATCTTGAAATCTATAATTTATGCATAGCGGAAAAGGTTTTTATTAGTTTGTGATAGATAATGTTTGGATTTTCTATTTCATGGAAGGGGTTCCCATGGTTGGAACATAGGTGCTCGTTAAACCAAAAAGGAATCATAGGGATATGTCTA